>JAVTVY010019616.1:0-78265 GCA_036873755.1 Hanleya hanleyi | reverse complement strand
TGGCGTGTGTCCTCTCTTGACCAGTTAAACCCGTTTTATACCAGCTTTCAATAAATAATACCCAATTGAGGACGGCTACACACACGTGAAGAAGTGACAGCCATGTGCAAATCATACTGGTAAAACAACTTTAAATGTGTACAATAACAGATTCGTAGCCATTCATCAACTTTTCATGCACATAAATACAAATTTTGAGGAACTGTTGATATGTCCTTCTTTGGACAGAAGGAAATATGTTCTGTCACACAGGAGTGAAATGTCCTCTTTTGTTATATCTTTACTGCCGTCAAAATACTAGTTGTCGAGGTCGGTCACTATCGTATGTAATGTGTCCTCTTGATTGTTAAAACACTCTCCATACTTGTAAGCTTTCAGCAAAGAATACCCAATTGAGGACATGGCTTCATGTGTTCATTAAGCAACCATTTAAGGACATAGACATAGATTAGGCGAATGTCCTCGTTTTGAAGGGTTCATTTCGTATGGAATATGTCCCCTATCAACAACGAAACATTTATTACACCAACTTCCAATTACCGGCTTGAATGATCTGCAACCATTTGAGCACATGAAGAAAGCTGACGTTATTTTCCTCGTTTTAAAGGTTTACAGCGTGCGAATACATCCTCGTCATCGGGTACACACTTCCACACTAGCGATTAATAAAGGGTACCCAATTGAGGACATAACCACACACACATTCGAATAATTCGCAATCATTTGAGGACATATTCATCGCTGTCTTGTCCCCGTTTTGAAGGTTTATATCGAGTGGCGTGTGTCCTCTCTTGACCAGTTAAACCCGTTTTATACCAGCTTTCAATAAATAATACCCAATTGAGGACGGCTACACACACGTGAAGAAGTGACAGCCATGTGCAAATCATACTGGTAAAACAACTTTAAATGTGTACAATGACAGATTCGTAGCCATTCATCAACTTTTCATGCACATAAATACAAATTTTGAGAAACTGTTGATATGTCCTTCTTTGGACAGAAGGAAATGTGTTCTGCACACAGGAGTGAAATGCCCTTTTTTGTTATCTTTTTATTGCCGTGAAAAACACTAGTTGTGGAGGTCGGCCACTATAGTATGTATGTGTCCTCTTGATTGATAAAACACGGTCGACACAAGCTCTCAGCAAAGAATACCCAATTGGGGATATGGCTTTATGTGTTCATTAAGCAACCATTTGAGGACATAGACATAGCTTAGGTTAATGTCCTCGTTTTGAAGGGTTCATTTCGTATGGAATCTGTCCCCTATCGACTAATGAAACACTTCTACACTAACTTTCAACTACCGGCTTGAATGATCTCCAACCGTTTGAAGAAAGCTGATGTTATTTTCCTCGTTTTAAAGATTTATAGAGTACGGAATACATCCTCGTCATCGGGTAAACACTTCCACACTAGCGTCAGATAAAGGTACCCAATTGAGGACATAACCACACACACATTGAAATAATTAACCATTATTTGAGGACATTCATCGCTGTCTTGTCCCCGTTTTGAAGGTTTATATCGTGTGGCGTGTGTCCTTTCTTGACCAGTTAAACCCGTTTTATATTGGATTTCAATAAAGAATACCCAATTGAGGACAGCTACACACAAGAAGGGACAACCATGTGAAATACATACTAGTAAAACAACTTAAAAGGTGTAAAAGAACATAATCGTAGCCATTCATCAACATTTCGGGCACATAAATGCCTTCCTGTGAAATGTCCTACTTTGGACAGAAACAAAATGTGTTCTGTCACACAGGTGTGAAATGTCCTCTTTTGCTATTTGTCATACGGCCGTCTAAAAAACGAGTTTTCGAGGTCGGTCACGTGCACAATCGATATATTACGTTGTTACTTGCAACTCTTCAGAACATGAGCCCTGGACAACAGCTTGGAGAGAAGTCCATCATTGGGGGGGTTTGGAACATAGTCCTCGTTTGGGACAATACACATGTATGTATGTGTGTGTGTGTGGTCATATAAGGTCGTTTGTACAGTATTAACCTCAGTCCGTATTCGACCTCTGACCGGGAACCATGTCGAGTTCATGTCCGTTCTGTCAGAAGACATTCTCTCGTCGCGATAGTATGGTCAGACATATGCGTCTAATGCATGGTGATCAAAATGATATCGACGCTACTGACGCCGATGCTGATGATTATGATGATGACGACTATGATGGGAATGATGAAGGTAATTGTGACGACGATAATGATGACGGGGAAGTTACGAATGATGATGATGATGATGATGATGATGATGTTGATGATGGTGATAACAATGATGTCGAGAATGACGTGTGTTTGTGGGATCTCTTCATGGCTAAAGCGATTGATGATCATGAATCCGATATAAACGACATTGCGGAAGTTTACGAAGAAGAGGGAATGGATGAACCAACTGCTCATCAGATGGCATATGACAAGCTTTTACCCAGAATACAGACAAGGTTCCGAAATATCTACGTCTATAATTTAAGGTTATGGAGAGAACTACGGAAGCACCCGATTCATCAGAAAGTAATGGCGACAAAGAAACGGATGCGTGAGGAAGATGACTTATCAGACGATGAAGCAGAAGAGTCTGCCGTTGAGATGCGCAAATTCTTGATAAACAGACTTTTACCGCGCGAGTACACAAGACAACCGGTCAAATCCTTCGATTAGTTGATTTCGCCACCAGGGTGTGCCGTTGCATTCGTTATCGATATAACATCAGCTCGTTCACAGGGTTATGGAAATGAAATTGACGTTTGGGAACTAAGATTTCTCAGTTTGTATTTCCGTTTTGAAACTGGTATTACTAAATTAATTTGTATGAATAAATATATACTTTAAACTTTAACAACCGTAGTTGTGTTTTTCTTTCTTTCAGCCACCGTCTATCCAATGAAATATGTGTAGTATCTGTAGTAGTATAAGACAAGATTTAACTTGTAGCTTTTAATCTCCCATACCTTTTAATTTTTTAGAGTTCTTAAATAATTGAGGTAACGAGAGTTGACCGTTTTCCCATGTATACATGTATTAAAATATACCGGCGGTATGTACAACCGTACAGTCTTTAATAGAAATTCTCCCATATATATATCAAAGGCCGAATAAATAATAAACCTAGATTATCCAACTGTTTTAGACTAGGAAAATCCAAGAAAGAATGTCGTTTCAGTGTGCACCGGCACGTATCAAAGGAGATCGCTAAAGTGTAATGGACCGTGGCACACGGACAAGGGCAATAGATGTTCGGTAGACTGTGACAATACGATGTACACGGTTTTAACCCGTACGGTCAGTTACCTATATACGGCATTTGCTCTAATACATTGGGTTGTGTCAGTCTATAGTATATGAAAGACCTTCTCTCAACATACGCTATGATTCGACCAATAGATCTTTTAAGAAACGAGCCGCTTGTTCTTACCTTCGTCAAATGTTTTCTCGTCATTCATTATATACCGAGACAGGAGATCGACCCAATACGTAAAAACGCACCTTCGTGCGTGAGAGGCATATGACCACTGAACTTTTTTGATTGATTGAAATTGTAATTTAAAGGCCGCTTCCCCCTTCGGATTTCGTGGCCCATCAACTCAATGTTGTCACGTGCTGTTTTTATTGTTAGCTAACAAAGGAACAGCTAAAAATAGACATTACTGCTAAAAATAGACACCATACCGCCCTAATTACGTCAAAAAACCGGTTAAACCGGTTTGACCAGTTTCTTACGACCAGTTAAACCGGTTTGACCGGTTTCTTACAACCACGCCCTAAATAATTTAAACCGGTTTCTTACGACAGGTTAAACCGGTTTGACCGGTTTCTTACAACCGGTTAAACCGGTTTTCCCGGTTTCTTACGACCAGTTAAACCGGTTTGACCGGTTTCTTACGACCACACCCTAATTACGTCACAAAACCGGTTTGACCGGTTTAACCGGTTAAACCGGTTTGACCGGTTTAACCGGTTAAACCGGTTTTACCGGTTAAACCGGTTTTTCCGGTTTCTTACGACCACGCCCTAATTACGTCACAAAACCGGTTTAACCGGTTTCTTACGACCAGTTAAACCGGTTTTACCGGTTTTAAGAAACCGGTTAAACCGGTTTCTTACAACCACGCCCTAATTACGTCACAGAATGACGTCAAACGCGTCATACTTGACCTACTTTCTTTCTCAATTCTGATTGGTCCACCTCCATAAGGGCCCCATTACTACTTTTGATTGTTCACTCGATTTCTCACTGCCATTCGACATTTCAAACAATTTCGTTACTGCATAATGTTTTTCTGTATTGGCATACAGTATTTGTTAGAGATTACACTTATTTTTCGTCATAGTTTGCGATTAATGTAGGTGTATTTAGATATATTGTTTTCTTTAGATCTAATCTGATCGAGTGCCGCAAGTGCTACAATGCCTCCAGTCTACAGCTGATTGTCTTCAAGGAATTTTTGGATCCTGCAGAGAGTATGTATACGTTCCAAGAAATTGCAGAGCAATATGCCAAGGATACCCTTTAGACTACCTGATACAGTTTCGTATTCCATTATGAACGGTCGAAATCAGGCAGCATAAATATGCTTATGCTTGACCGCATGCAGTTCACTGACCATACTTTGCCGATCTCATGTTCCAGATCTTTGTACTTGATTCCCTATGTGTTCCATGCACTGTACAGAATGCACCTCGTCTACATTTGGCTAGTTTTCGGATAATGGAACCCTTAGTTGTTATAGATAATGAGGCACCGATACATTATTATTTATTACTATTCTACATCACTTTTCTTTGACAAGTAACACTTGTCGGTGCATGGCCTGTTGTAATTGCGCTATCCTATCGAGATATACGGAGACAACTTGTCAGTGTAGAGACCAAACACAAACTAACTAATTACAGGAAACGACGCTATCCGCCAATACTTTTATGCTGGCTACACAAATGAAGAGATCTGCCAAATTCTTGCTCTGAATCATGGTTCTGTAATCAGGTAATTATGCATGATAATCGTATCGCATGTTTTCTTAATCGTTTCTGTATTCATTTTCCGGACAAGTTCAGTGGTTAAAATAAGGAATATTCCTTTCCGAGCTCACCACTATATTGCCCAAGAAAACCAAGGTGAAGTTTGTGGAACAATATGATACGTATGATGGGCGACATCTGCCACAGCTGTACAGTCTACAGGGTGCCATTTCAGTGTTAAAATTACTTCAACTAGCACCACCTCACGGTATAAATTAGGCCTGGTCCCAATTACAGTATTGCTATTACAACAACTCACTCTTATTGTATCTTATTGCACTCTTCGTTAAATAAAGCACGTTTGTGACAGTACTTAATATTGCAACAGTGTTAAAACCTCCTCGAGGGACATATGGCTGCAATTCAGAAATCTGGATATCACAATTAGGATGGGGAATCTACGCTGCGTGTCTTGCCAGGACACCTTGTTTGTGACGGTTTCGATCATATGGTGGTCTATTTGTGTCAAGTTAACCTCGCGCGTCGCCTTGCAAAAATCGACGGACGAGCTCGAGGCGCGAAAAGACGATATCGAGTTGAAACGCGACGTCGACTTTACGCCTTTACGTCAAGTTTTGATCCTTTAGAAGTCGACGCGCGAGGCGCGAGGCGAAAAACGTCGTTTGCAAGACGACGCGAGTAGTATATAGCATTGATTAACCCTATTATTGACATTTGACCTCAGAAATTTGCATATCACGTGAGAGAGGTCAAAGGTCAATGAGTGCACTTGAGTTGACCTGTATCCTTTCATCTCGTCTTTGACCTTGGATCATGTTTAGACATGTTAGGGTTGGGGTTTTTCCATCATGTGCGCATGTGTATGACGTCACTTCCGGTCTGGGTGAATGGGGCGTGACCTATGAACATGATAGGACATGTACTGACCTGTCTGTGGGGTTTTTCCCTACAATGTCGTTCACCTTCGTGTTTTTTCGGTGAGGTCCGATGGGTACGTCCGTGTCTTTTTGGTGAGGTCCGTGAGAACATGATAGGCCATGTACTGACCTGTCTGTGGGTTTTTTTTCGCCAGAATTTCGCTGTTGTCTTCTTGGGCTGGGGGTTGTCACTTGCCGAACACCTGGCTCCCCGAATTGCAACATTGTTGCACGTTCGCTACAATGTTGCGGCATCGTGAACACCTGGTCTGGTGCCTACGTGTCTGCGTGAGTGAGTTCACGTGCCGAACATCTGGCTCCCCGAATTGCAACAATGTTGCACGTTCGCTACAATGTTGCGGCGACCGTAAACACCTGGTCTGGCGTCTGCGTGAGTGAGCTCACGTGCCGAACACCTGGCTCCCCGAGATCAAGGCATGTCCAGACTTGTTTTGGGTTGTGCAATTCTGCCATGCAGAGGACGGGTACTAGGAATGCATATTAAATCTATATTACCATTTATGGGATGCATGTACTGACTTGTATTTGGGGTTTTTCCATCACGGGGAGATCACGTGATAGTTCAAGGTCATATTGAATGATAGGAATGCATGTACTGACCGAAAATATAAAAAGCGGAACACGGACTTTACCACTACAATAGGGGAAACCCCATATCAACCTTGTCCAAAAGGGCTAATAACGGTCCCGAGCCTATCGAAGTGTGGGTGCATGGTGGGTGCATGTAAAATGCGGATTTGTCCCCGAAAATATACAAAGCGGAACACGGACTTTACCTCTACAATAGGGGAAAACTCCTATCAACCCTGTCCCAAAGGGCGAATATCGGTCCCTGGCTTATCGAGGCCTGTCTATCAAGTCATGGGTGGGTGCATGTAAAATGCGGATTTGTCCCCGAAAATATAAAAAGCGGAACACGGACTTTACCTCTACAATAGGGGCTTGTATTATACAATATACGGGAAAATGCCTGTATGGGGTATGGGGGGTGGTAATTTTTGTTTGTGAGTGGGATCCGACTGGACTAATGTATCGTCCGTTTTCATCATTTCGCGCTGGCAGTAGTATAGAAAGCAGGCATTCCGGGGATTCGTGGAGGTTTGTTGAGTGATTGAGGGCCCATACCTGGTCAAATGGACGGTGTGGGGTATCAGTTTTACATCCGAGTCCTCATCATACATTTAGGAGTAGTATAGAAAGCAACAATTTTGGGGCCCCGAGCTCCGAGCTCCGAGCTCCTGCCTGCCTCATCCCCGAGCTCCAAGCTCCCGACTGCTTCATCCCCGAGCTCCGTCGTTACGCCTTAACGCCCGTCGTTACGCCTTAACGCCCTGGCATAACGCCTTGACGCCATGATATACACAAATGAAAGAAAAACAACAACAACAAGGATGAGAGATGAGAGAACAACAACAACATGTTTTTTTTCCATATGGTTTATTCTCCCCTCCAGTACATCCTAAACACGCTGGGGGAGCCGCGTTGGGTATGTTTACAATTCAAGAAGACTCTTCTCCAATCAGAGGCCGCCATTTGGCGCTGTATCAGTCATATTCGTTCTTGCCCGTTACTGCGTTAGATGTATTCTCGGCTGCTCTTGTCCAGTCAGAAGTCGCCGTTTCAGAAACTTTCATCTTTGCTCGGTGTGACCTAATCGTCGTCGGGCAGGCCTGGATATTGTTTGGGCAGCATATCCCGAAAGAGTTGTTTGCGCATCCTGATCGCATTTTCCAGGGCCTCAGTGGGTGGTAGCCCCATATCCTCTTCCAAGTGACGCTTGGTCTTCATGATGGACCTGTGCGTGGGGTCGCCTTTCATTTCAAGCGGTAGTAAGGTATACTGTTCATAGATCGTCATGGCTGTTTTCCTGATGCAGGGGCGCATTTGGGTGTACGCCTGTTGTAAGTTATCCTGTCCGGCGTTCTCGATCGCTACAGCATAAGTATTAATAGCTGCTGTCACAATACGATCCCAGAAGGAAGGTTCTGCCTCACTTTCCTGGTATGTAGGCTGACTATCTGAGGTCAAGCTCTCCGTATCAGTATATAGACTCTCAGCAATCTCACTTTCCTGGGATGTAGGCTGACTATCTGAGGTCAAGCTCTCCTTATCAGTAGATAGACTCTCATAAATTTCTGTATCGGCTTCTTGTGCCTCGGAGTCTTCAATCCCATGTATATTTTTCTCGTCTCGCATCATATCGTAACGTCTGGTGAACGTGCGTTGGCACTCAGAGCAAGTATAAGCCATATTGATGGTTGAACGTCGACTATGCGTGTTTTGGCAATACACTTGCTTTTATAGACAGTAACGCCCGTCAACGCTTAGCTTAACGCTTCAACGCCCTGGTGAACTAGCTCAGAAGCCCTGATTTTCATGGAATTGCCACCAATACATCGAAATGCAGTGACTCCTCAGCCTCAAAAATGCTAATGAATTTGCCGTCTTTCTAGTACTCAAGTCACGTGGATTTCCTCCGCGGAGGAAATTATTTATATCCGCGGAGGAAATATTATATCCGCGGAGGAAATGATTATATCGGCGGAGGAAATATTATATCCGCGGAGGAAATATTATATCCGTAGAGGAAATGATTATATCCGCGGAGGAAATTATATTTGGCGTTTTTCAAGAATTTCGTAGGTTTTTCTTCGACTTTGTATCTGTTTTTACGTCGTTGAACACGGAAAATTCGCAGAATATTGATATGAATTCGCTGAAACTTGAGTTGATTTCTTCGACAATGCAAAGAAAACCTAGAAAATTAAGTTGGTTTCTTCGGAAATAGAAGAAAAACATAGGAAATCGAAAGAAAACGACAATGCCCCTAATGGGCAACCGTAGCAATCAAATACAAAACAAATACAAAACACTTCCTACCTGAATTAGAACTACAACGACAACGGAAATCACACTCGTTGTCATTCAGACATGCGCAAATCCAAGTCAGTGACGTCACATCGCCCCTTCGCTCCATCGCCCCTTCGCTCCATAGCCCCTTCGCTCCATCGACCCTTCGCGCCTTCGCTCCATCACTCCATCGCCCCTTCGCGCCTTCGCTCCATCGCGCCTTCGCGCCACCGTTCCATCGCTACTTCGCGCCTTCGCCCCTTCGGTCCATCGCCCCTTTGCGCCTTCGCTCCATCGCTCCATCGCTCTATCGCGCCTTCGCTCCATCGCCCCTTCGCGCGTTCGCCCCTTCGCCTTCCGGTTTCGCATTCAGACATGCGCAAATCCAAATCAGTGACGTATTACATCACCCCTTCTCCTCTTCGCCCCTTCGCATAGCCCCTTCGCGGCTTCGCATAACCCCTTCGTCCCTTCACAAAGCTCCTTCGCCCCTTCGCATAGCCCCTTCGCCCCTTGGCATAGCCGCTATTTTTGCATCGCATCGCGCCTTCGCCCCTTCGCATCGCGCCTTCGCCCCTTCGCAGAGCCCCTTCGCCCCTTCGCATAGCCCCTTCGCCCCTTCGCATAGCCCCTTCGCCCCTTCGCATAGCCCCTTCGCATCGCTATTTTTGCATCGCATCGCGCCTTCGCCTCTTCGCATAGTCCCTTCGACCCTTCGCATAGCCCCTTCGCTCCTTCGCCCCTTCACATGCCACAAACTAAGAGCACGCAGCGATGGATCCTATCGGCCATCATACTGATGAAGTGGATGTTCTTTACTTCCAGAAGTTTCTCTTCCACCAGCGAATTTACCATTTTACGCTGAACATCCAGCTTTCTATTTTCAACAGGTGTCAGCTGTGAGGTGTAATAATGGTTGCGTCTGCGATTTGTGCTTTGACTCTCTCAATAACACTCACAAACGCATCAGCACATACCGCTGTTGACTCATTCGCTCTTAAGTTGTTAATCTCGGTATGGATAATAAGGGTTTCTCCATTATCAACTTCAGCTTCCTGTACGAATATCCTGGATTGTGTATGTTTCAGCACATTTCACCGGTATACCAATACTGGATCCTAGCCTGTCAGAGCCAATAAGTTTAGTGATGGAACTACCCATCAACACACCTTTAGGTGACCTCCTATCCCCAGCTTTATTAGCATGTTTCCTCACATCGGGTTATTTTCCGGCAGAGGGAACATATGTACTGCCTCCTCTACCTGTACCGAGTTAGGCGGTGTTATTTTCAGAGTGGTGGTAGGTGCAGCCAGCGTTTCATCATCATCATCCAGGTTGATAACCGTTTCAGTTTGCACAGACTCCTTCTGTTGGGAGACTGTCGTTAAAACACTGTATTTTGTAGGGGTAGCAAATGCGTTACTTCCACCCTATTTCACTGCAGCTGCAAATGATTTGCTAGTTCTTTCAGGGAATATGAAGTCCTGCTGTCTATCCTGTTTGTGGTCAAGCCAACCTTTGATTTCAGCATGTATTGGAATGGAAATACCCACCCTTGTCTTTCATAGATTCAAAGCATTTTACCATAGCTCACATTTCACTGGTGGCCGAGTATTGCTCCTGTAGTTTCTGGTCTAGTCTAGAGTTCCCATCAAGCATGCTACGTTTAATGAACGACTCCTACACAGGAGTAGGGATATCTTCTTCAGGTCAGCAATGCAGGTTTGAAGCAAGAGGGAGTGATGGCTTCGGGATTTCCTGCTTAAACGTAGACATCTCCTGCTCTATATTTGGCTGACTAACCACCGTTTTATGTGTCGTCTCCGCGATTGACTTACAGTTTTCGACTAAGTTTTTTACAGCATCTCTAAGTGACTGGAGTTCCTTTCTGACTGAGATTTGTACATGTACCTGTTCTGGTGTGATAATGTTCACTGTACTTGTACATAGACTTCGGGATTGGTCAGTGCAAGATTTGTCGAGACATGTGGAGGCTGCAAATCCTGGGGGAGCATATTCACTGTGATATGATCTGTATTCCTCAGCAGTGTACTTAGACAATTTATATACAGGGAGCACTCATATTGCCCCCATTTATCACAGATATCACAATGCTGCATCATGTCATTATCCACATTGTTGAACTGAGTACAGCTTATCTCAGACTCAGACCGTTTCATTTCTGTTGTTGTTGTTGTATAGCTTGTGTCATTTTCGGATTCAATTTGTTTCGGTTCTGTGGTTGTTTGACAGTTTATTTCACCACTAGTGTTAGCATTACCTGCAGTGTTGTGAGTCATTTTGGTTGCTGTACCGTCCCCACTTATATTATTGCGTGTTCCGTTATTTTGAGGTTGTGTTGTTGTTGTTGTTGTTGTTGTTGTTTCGGATCTGGTCGCAGTTGTTCCCAGATTTGGTTTTGCATAGTTCCTAATCCATCCCCGTCGTACACGATAAATTCATTGAGACCGGCGGCTTGCATGGTCTCTTTCGCCCCTGGGTAAGACACAAATCTCTTGTGCAGACATCGCTCCACCCCGTCGACCTGTGCTTTACACCGGTTCCAATAGGTGGAAATTCCACACAGCGTGCCGCGCGTGATGGCATAGAATTTCTGCGTTTTGGGGAGCATGTTAGATGGCTTGATTAGAGCTAGTCCAGAGGTGCAGCTTATCTTAATTCCACCAGTTGGTAGGTTAATACACTGGAAGAACAGTCTTGACAATAGAAAATATGATTCAATTTGACCTAGTTTCAGACCATATGTAACTGGCGATAGACCAATTTATTGAAGATGACCATGACTTATTGTGTTTTGGTCAATTCAGCTTTTGCGATATCTTATTCTTCCGAGAGAGAGAGAGAGAGAGAGAGAGAGAATATTATGGTTTAGCGTCGCATTCAGAAATATTTCAGGTATATAGTGACGATCAAACAAAAACTATTTTCTAAGATTGTCAACGAAACAAGTCGAAGAGTGACAATCTAAAAGTGATCCAGACAATCTAAAAGTGATCCAGACAATCTAAAAGTGATCATCACAACACATTAAAACCTGTATATACATTAATAATTTATGAAGGATCATAGCTAGACTCCTTTAAGTCAAGTAGTTCTCCAGATATCTAGCAGAGAAAGCCTGTATGTACATGTAAAAGTAGAGGAACAGACACCAGACACAGACGGGCGCATGCACACCAAAACCTATGCAGACGAGGAGGACGTTGCAATGAAGCTTCCATCTAAGTTTGGTGGAATTCCGTCCAGCAGTTCTCCAGATATCTTGCAGACAATGTCTGTATATACATGTACAAGTTGAAGGGCGGACGGACGGACACTGGACAAGGACGGACAGACGGACACTCCCAAAGAGCTAATAATGCGAGAAGACCATTCGAATGAAGGTTCCTTCCAAGTTTGGTGAAATTCCGTCAAATAGTTCTCCAGATATCTTGCAGATAAGGCCTTATATCCATGTACAAGTAGGCGGACGGACGGGTGGGTACTGGACAAGGGCGCCCCTACGCACACACAATAAAACTTAATCAGGTGAGGCGGCCATTCCAATGTAGCTTCGATCCAATTTTTGTGAAATTCCGTCGGGTAGTTTTCTAAATATCTCGCAGACAAGAAAAGGAAACGGGCAGACAGACACATGATTGACAGACTGACAGACAGCACACACACTAGATGTCTCCCCAAACATAGTTGAGGGAGACGTAACTTACTGAACACCATTTCGCCATTGCTTCAACGCTTTTCCTCTGTCTTGTTGAGAATTGCTGAAAACTATATGGAAAGTAGTTATTTCCGCCTACTACCATATACAAATATGCGATATGTCATTCTTCTGAGTTGTAACATCACTTTATTATGTTAAACTCATCAGTGGGAATCACAATGAAAGTGGTCACTTGTTATCAAACATCTCAATTGCCTATGCATGGTTTTCCTGACGGAAAAATATCTTTGATAGTTTATAATATTATTCCAGAAGTAGGCCACTTGTACGTGTCATTATGATCAATCTTCACCGTGTTAGTCAGCAATGTTTTATTTCAAGATACACGGTATGCAAACTGACTGCGGATGCAGTGTTATGTTGGGGGGATTCTGTTGCAATTTTGTCTAGGTTAAAACACATTCACTGGATCAGACAAATCTCACGGCGGTTAAGGATGTAGTTATGGATGGGCATTTCACACGTGTCAACTTTTCAATTAAAATGTATCGCTCGACTCCACCGTTAACAATCCAAAGTATGGCAGAATAACACAATACTGTTGTAAGCTAATATTAAAGGTGAGTATGCTGCGTAGTTTCCAGTTGGATACATGTACTATACTATTGATATCTATGACCATGGAGCCCGGAAGAGTATATGGGTTCTAGAAGTTTCCATCTCTACTCCAGTGACGAAGGGTACATGTAGATCAGGTGCATGGCATATAGGACATTGTTGCCAGTATCAATCAGGGGTTTAACAATTTCGCTATGCCTGTTTCGACAATAATATATTTCCCGTGTATGCTAAGAGCCGTATTCTTTGCTCGTTGCGTGAAGGAGAGTTGGGTGGAACGTGGAACTTGTCCTCAGTTACAATTACTGAACAGTGTTTGCAAGATCGTGTATTGTGTCAAGCTGGGGAAGAGCAGATCTGCCGGTTTCGATGCGGAGCTTGTGTGTTGGTCCGTAGTTCGTTTAGACTTCCCGTATATTCCGTCTTAGAAGTATTATGGTATTCATATGTGGCGTAGATGTCTTTGTAGAGAGCGAGTTTCCCAGTAGGTTGTTTTAGCTGGACAAAAGAGAATGTTTGAAAGAGTTGTTGTCATTGATCTCTGATGGTGTGACAAAATATAAAGTCACTAAGTTTCAGCTCTCCATTTTTTGTCGTTCCGGAGATAGCGCAGAAAGTTTGGTCGGGGGTGGACATTTCCCCCCCCCCCCCCCCCCCCCCTGCCAAGTAGGGTTAAGTAGTATTTTGATTGGGATGGCTGTTGTCTCCATCGAATGTGTATGTAGTTTATTAATAGTTTGAAGATAGCAGGGCTTACATTGTCACCCTGCTTCACGCCGATGGAACAGGGAAAGTAAACTGTTCCCAAGTGCCCTTCTTTGAGAAACAGCGAGTTTGTTCAAACGTATGTTTGAGCAAATTGTGGAATTTTCCTTGGCTTCCTCTTCCGATGAGTTTCAGAAAGAGGCCAGGATACCAGGAGGATCAACTCCTTTTCGAAAGTCTACATACATGAATCAGACAAATAATATGCCTTCTTGGTATTTACATATATATCAACGATGGCTCTCGAAATGAATAGTTGTTCAGTTGCCAGAGGTCGAAATCCGTGTGCCAGAGAAGATATCATGTTCTAGGTGATATAGGAATCTTCTATTCAGGCTTTTCCCGATGCAGAGTATTTTACGGCCATATCATTGCTTCCACACTGATAACATTGATGAGAACATGGGCAAAATGTTCAGTTTATAATGTTATATTCTTTTATTGTCGAGTTTGACTGAGAGGGGGAGGGGGGGGCAGGTAGGAGTTGTATATTGATTGGAGGGGTTTGGCGAGAAAGGCAGTGTTCATGTATATTTAAACTAAATTGAAAAAGATGTAAACAGATAATCGAAACTAACCGCTGGCTTTACAAATGACACATTCATGCCACGACAGAACCGTTTGTTAATACATGTAACACGATCATGTTGACCCGATGATGTCTGGGGCCGGTTCCATAATATAACTTTAACGCTTGGTGGATAATCCTAAAAAGCTAGCTGCCGTAATGAATACATATTCACCTACCCTGGATTTAAGGTAAACTACCGTTAGACCAAATGGGACATCATATTGTAACCTGAATTGGAGCGATATGTAAGAGGTGCGAAAAATTGAAGACGTCTGACGACTAAATAGCAACCATATGACTCTGCAGGAAAGCTTCCCCAGGCACCTCGCATTCATTCCAGAGAATACGGTGAATTCTCGGACGTAACCTTAGTATCTCAACCGCGCTTTTATTGCAGCCGTTCATGTGGAGACTATGAAGTATCCACACGGCCCCTAGCACCGACTTAAGCGGGATAAGACACGGTAGCTCGGGGGCTGTGATGACAGATCCGCTCAATGAAATAACTCATCTGATGTAAATGGATGAGCATCGAGGACGTCTGATGGAGTGAACGCTTCAACATGGGGTAAACCTGGTAAGTGCAAGAATACCCAGAAAAACTAATCTGTAATGCCCGACGTCGTACGGCTTAAATTTCTCACCAAAACAATAAACCCACATATTTGTGTCGAATGAAATGTACAGAGGCCTCGGAGACTGACATTCCGCCAGCAGAATCCTGCCATATACAGGTGATAATTTGTAGCGATATGCAAGAGGTGGGAAACATTGACGACGTCTGGACGTGGGAAACCATAGGACTCTACTAAATCTCTAAATGAAGATGAATAGGGCTTTCTCTGATGCAGATTCTACGACAAGAGCGATGTTTACAATTTTTAACATTGTTAACTACACCTTCCTGGACAGTAATATCCCGGAAGGACCTGCACACGGTTTTTAGATATCTGGCCTCGTAGCATTGGGTAGATAGTCAGTAAAATGTGACGATTTCAAGCATAATTATTTGGCATAAATTAATTCGACAAGGCTAACTTCGCATGAAGGGTATAATAAAATCCGTTGCCATGATGCACAAGAAACGATATAGAAACTCTTTAGTGCAAAGAAATACAAATTATTTCCAGTTGTCGGGACGTTCTCTGTAGGATATCCGTGCTTTCCACGTATCATAAAACCTCTTTATGGTAAAAAGAGATGGCGGGCATCGGATGAACTACTGCCGAAGGTCGGCCCGAAACCTGACCGTCGACACCGATATGTAACGTCAGCTCTGTGTTGAGATTTCACCACGATTACGTGATTTCCTTGACAGGTGACAAGAAGATGGCAAACACACTGGAATAGGCGAATCAGAGAGCTCGAATTCACATTCACCAATCGAATGAACTTACTGAAGAAGACATTTGAAACTATTTATAATAGTAATAACATGATTTTGTTTATAATATTCTCTTATTAACCACATTACAATGTTCCCGTCGTCAAATCTGTATCAATAATATAACAATAACATGACTTTGTCGGGACGTTATATTATCGGCCCTTCATCAATAATTAGCAGCTCGTCGTAGTCATTAGCGTCCCTCGGGACCTTCGGACCCTTAGGTCGCTAATGGCTATGTTGGATGCTAATCGTTAATGTCGGGACAATAGAAAAGTATAAAGTCCCGACAAAATCATGTTATTGTAATATTATTGATACGGATTTGACGACGGGAACATTGTAATGTGGTTAATAAGAGAATATTATAGAATACGTGATAGCTTCGTTCAGCATGTCCAATTCGGTGTAGTTTACCTGTCCTGTGGCCCAGTTGAGTTATTCTCAAATGTTATTCCGCTAAGATCAAATTATTGACTGATGAGAAATCTGTATTCACCTGAAAACGTTTGGTTTATAACAATATGCTGGATGTATTCATCGACCTGTCAAACAATCCTAGAGTGTAAACAGTTCCGTTGGTATAACAAGTGTCTGGATCAGTGTTAAGGGGCTAAGCGATTGGCCGTCCCTTAATCCCCTTCTTCGTGACCTGGGCTTCGCATGTTTTCATGTAATCCATGCATACCTCAGTTTGACGTGACATAAAATAAAGGTGAGTCCAATTTTTTCCCCCATTCTTAATCTCTATATAATCTTTATTGATAAATCTTGAGAATAGCAGGTATTTCAATGAGTCCAGAAAGTTGTATGATAATTCTAGAAGTGTATAAACCTTCGGAGTGCCAGATATATTATCTATATTTATATGATACGTATCAGCCAACAGAGAAAACAGTATTTACCCAAAATGTAATATCAATAGAAAGTGTAGTAAACTAAAGCGGCCATGCAGTACCCCTTGCACTAGAACATATGTATTTGTTAAAGGCGGGTAAGACAGCCAATAGGCAACCGCCGTCCATAGAGGATTTCTGTGTGGATACGCGATAGACCGTTTTTAAATAACTATAAGACGAAAACTCCAAACAGACATAAAAAAATGGGCCCGAACAAAAGTTACATGTAGGTTCTTATAATACGAGCTATAGTTAGGCGATTGAGCAGAGAATATATCTCGACCTAAATAACTTGCGGACCAGTTAATATTTGAAAATAATAGCAAAAGCAAGAGGCGATATAAGATTATACATACTGACAAGAGTATTGTTACATGAACTTCCCAATAAAAATTCCATGACCTGAAGTGCCCATCTCTACCTTCAGAATTCAGAAGAAAAAAAATACACCTCTATCACCCTCAATTTCAAATTTCCGATGCATCTATAGTTAAACACTTTTCACTAAATTCACTTCTGGATAGCGGGAACATATTCTTCAAATATTAAAGGTATACACGTGCATAACCGACAATGGAGCCAACCTGAAACCCATTTAAAAATTCATGCAAATCTAAACAGTACTATGTCTTCTAACTTGGTCATTAAATACTTTGATATCCTACATACCCTTATTTACGAAACAACATATGGAAAGAGGACCAATATTTATTAAACTTGTCTGGTTCCCCTTTTAAATTATGTATGCATCTGTCAGTTTCATACATATCTTGCAAATCCTGCTGTATGTATTGTATAGATGGAATTTGCCCTTTTACCTTCGACTTATATATGTTATACTTCACTATGGTCAAGAGAAAGTTAACTACCGCATTTCTTTTCCCATGTACTCCTAAGCAAATTGTTTTACAACAGAGATCAATTTTGAAGGTAGTTTTCATTTCAACCCAGTCATATATTTCTTTCCACAACAAATTCACCAATTCACATTCCCAGAATAAATGTTCTATACTCTCAGTATATTTGGTGCAAAATGTGCATTTATCAGTAACTTCCGGATCTACCTTATTTGCAAATCTATTTGTTGTCAGAATCCTGTTAATCAACTATTGGAACCATATAAGTTTTGAATTTGTCATGGACTTCATTGCCGCTATATTAAACAGTTGCCATTCTCGTTCCATGTATGTTTCACCAATAATCATCTCCCACTTTTGGTTAGCTTTCGATTTTTTGAAATTAGATCCCAGAAGTATTCTATAAAACGTTCTACAGCCTTTTGTGCACCCAACGAGAGGGAGTATATTTGGTGGTATAAATGGGCATTCTATTCTTTTGTCAAAGTTCAATATGTTGAGGTTTTTTGCGGCTTCTTTTACTGCACAAAGAACACATTGAAATTCTAAAAAGTTTGTCTTAATTTAAATTTCTGTTTGAATTCCGGGTATCGCAAAAATGTTCCATTACTCATTAGGTCATGCACAAATGTTATTCCATTACTTAGCGAATGTAAAAATATGAAAGGTTTACCATCCATAACAATTTTATCATTTTGCCAAATTATCTCCTTTTGAAAGGCAGTAGAAAAATCTTCCCTGTATTCTATCTTTTTCTGTAACGTACTCCACGCTTTGAAAACATCTTTCCAAAACGGATTTGTTGCATGGGCTATCACATTAGTTTCTAGGCTTTTGGACCCAACTTCCCATGGTTCCAATGGGCCACTAATCACTGTTAATATTTATTTGCATGAAATGCTGTCTTGTTGTAAACGTCTTAGCCATGATATCTTCTGTGATTGTATAACTTCTTTTATTAATGGTATATTTAAGCCTCCATCTTTATATTCCTTAACAACAATTTTACGGGATATTTTGTCAGGCTTTGCGTAGGTTGTTGCAAAAAAACTTATTAGAGGCTGTTCGTCACTTGTTTTGAAAATGAAAGGGGTAAACAAATACACATTTGAAAGTATCATCCTGAAACTTGTGTCTACCATACACGAGAAAATGGAAGAAATTGATCGTCAAAAATAAACGGCATGACATGCCATTAATTTGTCGAAGGCCGTGTCGACAAGCTTGTATGATGCATTCTGTCTGCTCTGCCACGGCGTGATCTCATACAGCTGCCTGCAGGTATTCAGTCTTCAGATTCGTTAGAGTCGAATAGGTGATTCAAACGTAAAACCCATAACAGTTGCGAGATCGAAGGACGAGATCGGACGGAATATCAAATTTCTCTGAGAGAATATGGTTACATTCGTTGTATATAGCGACCTCCCTTCCATAAAGAAACTTACGATGCCTTAGCATGCTTCGCTGCTGAAAACAACGCAGTTCGGTGTTTATAAAATTCCTTGTTTATGAGGCTAATTACGGCCTTAAATCGACTGGTTTCGACACTACGATACAGCATGAAATGCATTCTCGGAGACAAAATGTCACGAACAATTGGTACGGCAATGAAAGATTCCTGAAAGATCTGTATAGCGGTGATAAGGACATTGAAATCGGGAGACGAAACCTAAAGATGTAGAAATCCCCCCCCCCCTAATTACCATTTTCTCATCACAGAGAGGTAACAAAATAGGGTGTATCTTTTTCTATACTTTATTTCTGAAGGGAGGTAGAGTAGACTCTGTGGTCGCATAAAATTAAATCATTTGAGAACTACAGCTCGTCAACCTGAACAGAAAAATAAGGAACAAATATTTCATTTGTGAAAAAATAGGCAAAAAGTCACCTGACGAGATAGCAGTCTCGCTGCAAAAAAAAAGTCGCTGCAAAAGGCGTTATTAGAAGCAATATCAAGAAAATCAAATCCGCGAAATATACGCATTGGCCTTTGATGAGAAACTAGGGACGATTGTTACTGAGCCTACTCATTCTTAAAATATTTCTAAATCGCAATACGGAACTGATTCAACACACACACACACACACACACACACGCACGCACACGCATGCACACAGAAATACACAGTTCAAATTTAATAATTTGATACAGTATTTAGCATATATTAACGTTGAAAAGTTACGAGAAAGCTGTTAGATTAAATTGATATAGCGTAGACAGACGCCCGACGATACTGGTGCTTTAGAACAACAAGGGGAATAACTGTGTTACTCAGCCGGAAGTTCGCGCGCCTGTTGTTCTGACCGCGCGCGTATGAATATAGCCATTTTTCAAGCAAGCTCGGCAGGGATGGCAAAGCAAGCTCGGCAGGGATGGCATTAGGCCTAAAACGAGTGGATATTTGCTTTCGCGGTTTATGCGTACAGCTCCGAGATGAAATTCGGATCGATTTGCACAAAAAGGTGAAGATTTGTTTTGTAATTTAAGAACAACACCCGCTCAAATTAAATTGCGCGCCAGGATACGTGAGTGAACCGACCGACGACTGAATCTCGTGGTTGTTTCACGCGATTTGTAGATACTACGCTTACGCTGAAGTTTCTGGTACAGGTATTCAATTTTTGATTGAGGAATATATATGTCATTGTTTATTTGTGAAATTTCCAGATTATAATTGTTTTGAAGATATAACAAAAAACATTATCCCCACTTCGTGTATGCTATTTGCCATTACTCGTCCGCTTAAACGCTCTCGATATTGGTGAAATGTGAATAGTAGTAGTTGATTTCATCCGTCTAATTGTATAACGAAAGATCAGTTCTAAACAAGTATTAAGCGGTTCTACATTGACAAGGCGAGAATACCTGTTTGTAACTCGACACACCAATTAAAGCTTTCAGGAGTTCATTTTCGACTGTACCAAACGAGTCACCTTGAGATTGCAATTAAATGAACCTCGTGCATGATGATTCAATCAGCTGCTGCGAACCCTGATGATTCCTCTGCAAGAACTTGATGCATTATGTATATCTGTCAATTAAACGGAGGATGTTCAATTATCATTATATCGACATGGCATATGTAATACGACATGAAGTTAATTTACAACGAAAAATACATTTGCGGGCCGTCATGGAAAGACCGTGCCATGGTACCAACATTTTAGTTCCTTGAGTTGTATTTCTGAGAAGGAGTTTTTTATAACTAATTGTCTTTAACTTCCAAATGCAAATACAAATGGATAACCATTTTGCTTTATCTATTTTTAATTAGTAAATTCGGCTGAAAATCGAGCAAATATGCATTGACTGGTCAGTCGGATACTATATATTTTCTCCCCCCGCCCCGCCCCCCCCCCTTCACTGCTTTACGCAAACCCCCAAAACATACACACGGATACACGCACATATGTTGACGAAAGGTGCATAGTGGGGACATCCGTACACAACCATACAAGTGGGGACTTCTTTATTTTTTGGCTATTCAAGCAACCTGTTGCTGGTTTGTGTTGTGAACAGCCTCGGGATCTCCACGACACGTTCAATCCAGTTCAAATTTGCACAGCACCTGAAATAACCGAATCCGTATTTCCACCCCACAAGTGGAGACACATGAAACATACCGGCAAAGTGGGGACACCCAGTCAAACACACGTTTCTAATTTCACACACACCCGCTTGAGTTTTCTCCAGTCAAAATGGGGACATATACGTTATTTATTTTTTTTACCATGGTGTTGTATACAAGATCATAAAACGGGCAGCGAAACAGTTTCCCAGTCTTTGTCACACCGGGGACGTCCCCGGTTGGAGGTGTGTCCCCAGTATGAAGGTGTGTATTCATATAAATGTCCCCGCTATACACCTTTCGTAAACGCACCAACACACACACACACACACACACAGTTACGCATTTCTTATAAAGGTTTACTTAGACTTTCTAAATGAATTTTCCTTCGGAGGGACTCCTCCTAAGGAACATTACATTTGAACAGCGATATTCATACCAAATATACTCATTTCAAATGTAACTTTCTCTACAAGAAACGATGGTATTGATCGTTACAATGTTACATGTGTACATGTCAGTATCGAGAAAGCTAAACCACGATGTCTATATCCTGAAGGAAAAGTTGCATGCTGATTATAAGTTTACAGAACTTGAGAGAACATGCGCGCCGGACACGTATAAGCAGTGCCCGTGGTGACGAATCTGCACTCAGCCAATAAATGCAATAACAGCAGTGGCTGTGTTGTTGTTTTCACTAAATTGCACGGGCCGTGGTACACGGTGTAGGCCAAAAATAAGCAAGTATTTCTACCAGGATGTGTCTCACTTTTCAGAGGTATACTATTCTATTCTAGCGGATATTATTAAAATACGTTATAGGCATCAATCACAGGCTGATTGGGGTCGAGAGTATATGCAGCCATACCCTATAGGGAGAGTGAAACAAACTTGAGTGTGACATTAAGCCAAATTCCCTCCCTCCCTACTCTATAGCGAGAGAGTGCTCTCCCTATACACAGTATGGCGGCATATACTCTCGACCCCAATCAGCCTGTGGCATCAATCATCGATACTAATGTAAAACCAATCTAGCCCCAGAACTCACTTTAGCTGCGAAACTGACCTCTGGCCTAGTTGATTTCTGGGAGCGGAAACGGAAACGTCGCACCTGTTCGTTTACTTTCTTATTAGTTCTACTTTTTATGTGTTTTGTACTATGTTCCAAATGGGATGCTCAGTACAACAAAGAATATTATCTTACCATGCGCACAATTAATTTTCGGCGGAATCAATCTCGCATTCGTCTATTTCCGTATTGGCGGAAATTAGCCCAGTTGCTGATTTCTGGGGATAGATTGCTATTATTCAACTAAACATAGAAATAGTTTTGTATAATTTGAATGAATTATGTTCGTTTGGTTAAAATTAACTCCATTTCACAATAAAATGCGATCGGATCGCTCGATTACCAAAGGCACTATTTCGTAGCCGACTCACTACTTGATCGCCATATGCTCCTCACGGGTGGGGAGTTGTACGTTCTATGTGAGAGGCTACTTCTGTCAATACGGAAATAGCCGAACGTGAGATTGATGTAAAATTCGTCAGGTGGGAGGAGGGGTGGGGCGGGGAAGCAAATGTGGTCATATGCACTGCTGAATGTAGGCATCTGTTGGAGGTTTTTCAGGGGCTTAGAAAAAATCCTGTTTTATTCATTCCACTCTTTAAATATTATTTTTCTAATGTTGTACATGTTAAACCTCAGGCAGAGTATAACTGGTGGACAATGATTGATGGGAGTTATGAGACCTTAAGAATATTTGATTAATTGCAGCAATTTGCTTCAGTAAACTGTCTAGCTCTCTGTTGTACTACATTTCCACATTTTACAGAACCATACCCTTGCTCAGCCCCTACTCCCAAGACCCTCACCCCTGTCGACCCCCGTTCTCCTCTTAATTAATCAAAGACTCCCTTCATGATGACGGATAGACTTACACGTGGTATACTGTTCTTCATTTTATGTTCCCAGTCCCCAGTGGGTGTAAATTAATTTGTCTTCCGTCTTGAGTCAATCGCCTCAATCCAATAGCTATCCTGACTAAGTTTCACTGCCTTCCGACTAAAACATATCCTCGGTGTAGATGCCTTCATTATATCACACCATGGCCAGTGCAGATTTTCTGACAAAGCACCACAACTGGTGACAAATAGACTCGCATATGTTGGATTATGTAAATATAGATTACATGTCCACGATCCTCTTCTGTTCTTTGGGGTCAAAGTCACTTTGCCCCCCGCCAAAGACGCAGTTTCACAGTCTTTGACCCCACAAATGGACTCCAACTGAGCGCTTGATGCCCTTTTCGAACTCTTTAATTGACGACAATAACCCAATAAAGTCTCAACAAGGTTTCAAACCTGTGACCGAAAAATTCGGACAAACAAACAGAGATATTATCTAAAATTATAATAAGATATAGCCTCCATTTATATACCGTTTGATGAGAAAAACAATTTTTAATACTGTCATCTGAAAAGATGGAAATAATTTTATTCTGATATATGTTGTCATGGCGTTGCCATGGCGTTGTCATCTCGGCGGTTGGTCAAATGAAACCGAGTGATGTTCCGCTTCATTGGTTTCGACTGCTAATGATGAATAACCTAATAAAACTAGGCGTAGTCGAAAACATCCAACACATGTGAGTACTTCTTAAAAATATAATTTCTGAGCGAACAATAGAAAATATCGGTAAAAAAAAACGACTACTGGTTCACTCATAGGTTATTGTTCACAGTCGGCTGATTTAAAAGAGCGATGAAAATGCATTGTGTGGATGTTCGCTATCGAAAACATACAGCCACCGCTAATCAAAGCACTGCAATGTGCGATACAAAGACGGCAAACCCGAGTGCATGCTGGGATAACATTATTGTCAGCACAAATTGGCCTCTTTTGAACGTTTTGTCTTTTTGTTTTTTTGTCTGTTTGTTGTTTTTTTTTGTCAGGTGAAAAGTTGTATAGCAAAAGCGCGTAGTGCACAAACAGTTCCCAGCACCGGATCGGTGATTTTAGATAAGCTACGTAGCGTACTCTGCGATCGTACATGTATTTTGTCCACAATCTGTGATACGTATCACCAAACTCACTATACCAAACCACTTTGAATTACACGGCTTTTCATTTCAATTGAAGTGCACCACAGAGTGTTTTTCAGTAATTAATCTGCTCAATTTGATGTCGATTAGCCTCAGGTGTGACCAGTGTCATACTGTATCAGGTGTAACCAGTGTTATAATGTTCGGTTAAAATAAACCGGGAAGGAATCAATAATTATTTGAGAAAAGTGATGGATTTGTCGATACATTTGTTGCGATACTGTTTGCACAGAAACGATGACACAGGTGAAACAGACATTACAGTAATCCAGACAGAGCTATGCCCCATGCTGATTATGTTACATAAAATGCGCGAGATGGAGCACGTGCCAGAAGCGTGTACATGACACGTCCGGGCGTATCTATAACCCCGAAAAGGTTCAAAGTGGATCTTATCTGTAATAATGCTGGATTATTAAATATATTAAAATAAATTGGAAAAGAGAAACTGCACCAACGCCATCAATTACGTGCAGCGTTTCCCCGTTGACGGAGATGAAAGGCGGAGATGTCCTTGAGAAAGGCACGACTCCGAGAACGTGTAGGCAAAATATTAACGTTGGATAGAAAAAGCCACATGATACCCATTTCTCAAATCGATATCATTCTTGTACACAAACTAATCTAATACAGCTAATATCCGTTCCGCATCGAGTTTTTTTTTCTTTCTTTCTTTCTCAGCATATTGATCAATTATGTAGCCAGAAATACTCTTTACGAAACGTAGCGCCAGCGATATTGCACGCTCCGATCTTCAGTGTACGATATTTATCACAGGAGGCGTTTGGTGGTATATCCATGTTTGACAACTTCCTGCAATAATATTCTGTGACGTTGATATTAAAATCGTCACTGGGTGCACATGATCTAGCAGAAGGTAAAAGGCGAGATACTCTTTCACCGTATGCAGGTCCTTCTGAAATATTGCTGTCAAAATATCATCCAAAAATCCTTGTAATCGTCTCTCTTATCGTACAGTCGACGTGAGAGAAAGCTCTGATCATTCTTGTACAGATGTAGGTCCAGGTATGATGTTCCCTCTGGCTATCAATAGTTTCCTTCAAATCCAGTGGAGGGGGTTGATACCCTTCACAGCGTCGCTAATATAGGATTATCCGGCGCTTGGAGATCGTCTATATAACGTTTGGTCAATGACAAGGAACGACCTTTGAAATGGTTACATTTGACAATTTCTGCGAAAAGGCGTATTCATACGAGAAAGATATCGGTCTGCCAAAAGTGATGCTCAATTTTTACCCCTTGAAATATCTTTACTCTATTGGGATATAGTATTGCGGAATTTTAGACAGATATTGTTAATGACAAATTTAAGCATTACACCGAATACACGGTTACATGAATGCAACATCATTGCAATTTTTTCAATCATGACCGAAAGTATATATCATTCATATACCATAAACTTACGAGCGTCTATAGCATAGCATTGCAAACGCTATATTATATCAGGATACAATCACGCCATGTTGATCTGTGCAAGACCTCTACAAATTAACATCTTAACATCGTTTCACGGAGATTTCTGTCCCAATATTTAGTATTTTATAATTATTCTTATGGTAATACAAAATACATGAGTGCATACAGATGCACAAATACACATGTCATATATACTGAAAGACATCACAAATATAAAATAATTAGATAACATTCAATATTTGCTAGTTAGTCGACATACTTATGAAGACAAAAAAATATAATGTTTAAATATTTGAGAATGGTTAGACGACCTATACTTGTACATTTCAAATGTTTAACGTTTTAGTCTATCATGCCATTGTCTAAGGTTTTGCATTCATTGTTAAACTTGTCAGTTATTTTGCTTGTGCTTGATAAATATTTCTCGAGTTGATAATTGGTGTGGAATTTATTGAAAAAAACAACAACATTCTAATACAACTTTGATGTTCTGACACTTTGTCCCGGAGCAATTGCCACTTTCACTTCAATACAGTTAAACCATTCTTACACTTGACCCCAAAAAATGCAGGATGATAGGGCACATAAATAACAGATGCTCAATCGATTCATTCTCAACCTTACGATAAACAAGCAGTCAGAGGATGCTAGGTCCCCGCCGAAAGAAGTAGTTGAAACGCAATCTCAGCAACATGTGATAGCAAGGTATGCGCATACCAAATTTGGAAGAATCCGATGAGCGGTTCTCAAGTTATTGCCCGGAAATCAAACTTAGAAGTTGTCACCACGTGGCGCCACCTGTTCGCACAAGTGGGCGAAACTCAATTCCAAGCGACATCTCATATGGCATGGGATATGCATACCAAATTTCAGAGGAATCCGACGAGCGTTTCTCAAGTTATTACTCGGAAAGGCAAGGTACTTCGGCGGAATCAGAAAAAAGCCTTTCAAAGTCATCGCATGCAGCACGGAAGAACGGAATGGACTCTGGTCAAACGCAAAACAATCGACATCTTGTAGCATTGAATGCATATGCCGAATTTCAAATTCGACATTTCAAATTTCAAAGTGCGAATTCGCACGATAACCGCAGAAGGATGGAACGGACCCCAGTGACGCCTCCTTCAGGCAGATCTTGCTGAAACACAATATCAATCGACGTCTTGTCGCAAGGAATGCATTTGCCAAATTTCGGAAGAATCCGACAAAGCGTTTGGACGTTGTCGCTTGTGACGAAGTTGAACTGACACCAACGGACATGCACAGAAGATTGGAATAACCCCAACGGCGCCACCTTCAAGCGGAACTTTCTGAAACGCAATACCAACCGACGTCTTCTGCATATGCCAAATTTCGGAGAAATCCGCCAAAGCGTTTTGAAGTTATCCTTTGCGAGGAATTTGAACGACATGAACGGACACGACCCAGTGGCGCCACCTTCAAGCGGTCTTGTCGTAAGGAATGCATATCCCAAATTCGGAAGAATCCGACGAAGCGTTTGGACGTTGTTGCTCGTGAAACATTTGAACGGACAGCAACGGACATGTACAGAAGATTGAAAGATCGAAAGACCCAGTGGCGCCACCTTAAGGCCGTACTGAACGGCTGAAACGCAATACCAGCCGACGTCTTGCCGCAAGGAATGCATATGCCAAATTTCGAAGGAATTCGTCAAAGCGTTTGGAAGCTATCGCTTACGAAGAATTGGAATGGAAATCCACGGACATGAAGAAGTCAGGACCATTTGGCGTTGCGGCGGGGAACAAACACATAGGTTATCATCACGTATACAAGAATAAGTTTGCGCACTATGTTCGGTATATGGTCTTGTATTGTATATTCCATAGATTTGTTTGACCAGTACTTCTAAGTGTATTTTTAGACGTGTCTCTGATATTGTATTTACTGTTGATCCTTGATATGATAGGAAGCTGCCAGTGGATCTCTGGATATAGCGCATATATGTCTAATATTTTTTCTGACACAAATTTTTAATAAATATGTTTAATTGCCTAAAGTTGCTGTTGTACAAGTGTGGTTTATTTACGAATTTGTTTCTTCCACTTACAGTACCTGACGCTAAATGCATCTCTTCAGAAAGGGGTAAAAATCGTTGGCATTGCAATTTTAAAGTATCATTAGCAAAGCTCCAAATATTTTACATTGTACCTGGTTCGATGCTTGTGAAGTTGTTTCATTTTCTGTTATGCAGGAAAAGCCTTCTCCGTGTAATTCTAATAAATCTATAATTCTAATATAATTGTAAATCTTTCTTTAAAGAGAAATTGAATATCCAGAATGAATTACCCCATTGAGTATTGGAAATCAGAATGATCTGTCTTATATCCCGGTTTTATTTCCGCATCTGTAATTATATAAAAAATTTGAGGTCTGACAGGAGAAAGTCAAATTTTTCTTGCTGTCAACATGAGCTTTTTCGCCTCCATGTGTACCGTCTCTTCTCCTCGTGTATTACTTTCCTGACATCAGCATAGTCATTATCACTAACGTCATATACACTGAGAATTTTAGCCCTAAGTCCTGAGAATTTTAGCGTATTTATAATTGTCAGTATGCATGTCGAGATTCAATACAATATTGCAGACACTACAAATTAATAGAGATGGATTACCAATGCCATTTATTAATCTGTTTACTGTTATCCATATTTCGCCAATAAATATTATCATTACTATTAAATATTATTGTTGTGTTGCACATTTTAGGACTGATTATCAAGCAATATCCATTCGAATCTTTCTTTCCTGTGAACTTTATAGTGAAATTGTTACTAATTAGTATCATAAATCCACAGGCTTTGAATTTACGTTTGCCGTTCTCAACTAACCCTTGACAATTCATGGAAACAATATTAACTGTATCAAGCATTTCCAGAGTATATTTTAGTGCATTACTGAACCAGGGCATATATTGGCAACGAGGGGGATGAAACTTAACACACTATACCCCTTGAGCTCTACAAGAAAATATTTTTAAAAACCAAGATGGCCGCATCGATGACGTTACAGTGACGTCATTTTGAAAATATACATTTTTTGGTCGATTTGCAATTGTTCTTATTTATGCAATTTCACCGTAAAAACTGCATACTAAATTAATAAATATTAATGTGATGTAAAATAAAATAGTTTTTGCCCATTTTTCATCTCGGAAAAGCAGAAATTTTGAAGGAAAAATATGAAAACATCACTTTTCTGGTACCCCACGTGGTCACCATTCTGAATTTACCGATGATTCTCTGCTCGAGAGGCGGGGGGGGGGGGGGGTATGCAGATAGGCTCAACATGACCCCAATATAATAAACTATAAAGAAACCGAGTGTCAGCTCTCAATTTTCTGTCGTTCCGAAGATAGCGCAGAAAGTTTGGTAGGGGATCCATTTTGCAACCCTCACTCTTCCCGCCTGGTAGGGTTAAATACATTCTAAAACCGGAAAAAGAACAAACTGTTTATACCTTGACGATTTCAATATCTATTCTGAAGACATAACCACAGCCCCTCCAAATCATTTTATGTAGTTATGAAAGAATATAACTTTTTGCCAATGATCTGCAGCCCAGAACGCTGATGACAACATGTTCTCCAGCTTTCACGAGGAAGACGTTAATGCGGATATCCTCAGCAGAATATAACATATCGCCCTTTAAATCCTGCTAGTCAAACGCAGTTTAAAGAAAAACTACAGCAACTGACTGTACAAATAAAATAATATCCAGCTACATTACCTGCCGTTCCCTGAAAAATGCCGTCCGACCCGCAGAAGGACTAAGAAACCATGAATAAGTAGGGCTACACTACAGTCAATGCACGAAAAAAAATCGGCTGTACAGACAACTACCAATAACATAGCATATAAACATCAATATAAAGCACATCACACTAAACTAAATCATACATATAACACGAATGACAAAGAAATTATACTACACTAAAATTAATGAGAATCATAACATTCGGGGAACTTGGGCAATATCGACGATCTAATTGAAAGGAAAAAATCTTCCACTTTACCATCTGTAAATAATATGCATGGCACTGACACATCGAATACAAGTGATATCGCAAATTGATTTAATTACTTTTGTTCTGTGTCAATGAAACTTGTTAGTCTTATCTGAACAATGAATAAAATTGATAATTCTCTTTAACACCATTATCGGAAGAAAATAGTTAATGTGGTGAATTCCTTAAAAAACACATCCCCGGAATTGGCGTGATCAGAGTGTCGCCTATTAAAGCCTAATATCAACCGTATAACTTCCTGCTTACGCTATCATTTCAAACCGGCAGATTTCCCGAGATCTATAATTATAAAACTGCTAAAATTTCCAATTGGAGACAAATATATAGTCAGTAACTACACACCGATAACTGTGCTTCCATGCCTCCGTAAAATATTTGAAAATCACGTAGATTATCCACCGATATATCTTGTAGAATAGGATATCAACCGGCCTAGCCAATTTGAATTTCGATCAAACCACTTCACTGCCAAAGAAAGGAAAGAATATATCATAAAAAACGTTTCTCGATTTAAGTAAACCCTTTGATATCGTTAATTATGATCCGATCGAAATCAACTAGACATATTCCCTAGCGTTCGATTTTAGGACCAAAGTTATCTGCTTCTTACGCTACATTAATGACACCACAGATGCCTCAAGTTTAGATGTCACTTTATCTGCCTACGATAAAAGTATTACCTATTCCTTCCTTAACCCCCATGTCACCATAGGAGCGAAATATTCTTGAGTTTGACGATTTCTACGATTGTAATTTAATAATACGCTCAACTGGCAAACCCACATAAACAAACTATGTTCTGAATTATCCAGGAATATTGAGGACTCTATTAATAGAATTTCTCTTACTGTCCTATATTACTAATTATCTTACTCCTATGTTACATACTATACATTAGCCTGGGATAAAACTTACTGTCCTATATTACTAATTATCTTACTCCTATGTTACATACTATACATTAGCCTGGGATAATACTTACTGTCCTATATTACTAATTATCTTACTCCTATGTTACATACTATACATTAGCCTGGGATAATACTTACTGTCCTATATTACTAATTATCTTACTCCTATGTTACATACTATACATTAGCCTGGGATAATACTTACTGTCCTATATTACTAATTATCTTACTCCTATGTTACATACTATACATTAGCCTGGGATAATACTTACTGTCCTATATTACTAATTATCTTACTCCTATGTTACATACTATACATTAGCCTGGGATAATACTTACTGTCCTATATTACTAATTATCTTACTCCTATGTTACATACTATACATTAGCCTGGGATAATACTTACTGTCCTATATTACTAATTATCTTACTCCTATGTTACATACTATACATTAGCCTGGGATAATACTTACTGTCCTATATTACTAATTATCTTACTCCTATGTTACATACTATACATTAGCCTGGGATAATACTTACTGTCCTATATTACTAATTATCTTACTCCTATGTTACATACTATACATTAGCCTGGGATAATACTTACTGTCCTATATTACTAATTATCTTACTCCTATGTTACATACTATACATTAGCCTGGGATAAAACTTTTCGAACCCATAATGCTCCTCTCACTATCATTCAAAGATCGCATGATATTTAACCAATGACACAATCAACGAAATACAGTCCTACTTTTAACTACATTTAAAACCATGCATACGCCATTCCTTCTCATTATCACTACACTTTCAGAACTATTTTAACAGGCCACAGCATGTTCGTTAATATTGTAGTCGACAAAAATAGCTGAACCTCCACAGACTGTTTATCCGCACACTCCTGCCATGTTATACCACCAGAATTTAGGAATCACGAGTATGGAAGAAATTCACTATCGACTTGAAATGTAATACTTCCATATCACTATTCAAACCACGATTAAAAGGTCGTTCAACTCGTGAGTATTAAGCCCTTATCAACATTGATAAATTTCAAGATACCGTCAAATTCGACATATTCAACTCATTCATCTATACCAAAGTACACATATGCGTCCTAAATGTTGTGATGACATGTTCTTGTCATCGGATTATGGTATAGTGTTAACTATGATTGTTGTATAATGACATATCTATATATTATGTGATAATTTGTCGTTTATAAACTATAACCAATTACAACACATATAAGGGAAGTCCCTAGGGGGTTTATTCCCGCAATCCACATCACTATATCTTTTACTAGTGAATTGTATATTATTATTATATTTCTGTTATATGGTGAATAAATAAAATCGACCAAATCAATCATCATTGAAATCGGTTCACCGTTTCTCTCTTGCAGTGAAACATCTGGTGTGTTTTTTTATGTTTTTATTTCTTCATTTTATGCACAACTGGAATTGATGCTACCCGTCCTACGAACAAGTTACTTCGAATATATTTCTGAATCTGGAATGTCTAATCTCACTCTTAAAATCCTAACCTATTTGATTAACAGGTTGATGACTTCCCGGAAAAGATGTCCAGAACGATGAGAGTGGTCGTGACAGGATTTGGATTATCTTTGATTGCATCTCTTACATTACTCAGATCATATGTAGACTACACCGTGCTTCGCGGAAATGCCTCCTTCTTTCTGAACTCGAAGAGAATGATTCTTCCACAAATTAGCCAGTTTCAGGTGGATGGCATTAGTTGCGCGAGACTAATCCAAGGTCATAGTTCTGAACTTTTCAAAGCTGACCAACTCATGCTGGAATATAACTTTAGTTATATTGATCGCTTAAACGAGATGTACCAACGAGCGGCGTCAACATGTTATGCATTCAAGCGACAGCGTGGTTACATAACCCACGTGCCATCTAAAGAAGAAGAGGACTTCCCTATCGCGTTTGATATATTGGTTTGCAAAGACATCACTAGAGTGGAAAGACTTCTGCGTGCGATCTATCGACCGCATAATTACTATTGTATACACGTCGACACCAAGGCTTCCATAACGTTCCAGTGGGCCATTCGAAATATAACATCCTGTTTTGACAATGTATTTTTATCTACCACATCTGTGAATATCCATTGGGGCGAATTTTCTGTGTTAAAAGGAGACCTAATTTGCATGGAAGATCTTCTGAAATACAAATGGAAATATTTCATCAATTTAACTGGGCAAGAGTTTCCGCTCAAGACGAATCTACAAATTGTAAACATTTTGAAATCGTACGAAGGTGCCAACGATATCGATGGAACATTCAACAGGTAAAGTGGATACACGCTTGAATTGTGTTTTATTAGGGACTCTCTGTTTGTGTGGTTAATAAGATATGTTGTTTGAACAGTTCGCGACATTTGCGGAAATACCGCCCATCATGTTTCGTGCATTTCTTGCAATTCAAGGTCATGTCATGTACCCATTGCATTTATTTCGTATAGGACAAACCCAGAGAGAACACAATGGAAAGGCACGCCACCGTTTAATATAACCATCGCTAAAGGGTCAGTTCACATAGCAGCAAGTCGAGGGTTTGTAGAGTTTATCCTCAATGATCCCAAAGCCTTGGCGTTCTTGGATTGGACCAGAGATACCATCATACCCGATGAAACCTTCTTCTCTTCTATCAATCACAATCCTCATCTTGGAGCTCCTGGTGCCTTCGCAGGTAAGGCCATTGTCACTTGATTGGTTGTTTAGCATGACCTGCCCTCATCTACATATTGAGGACAAATAATTAAAATAGATGAGGGATTTACATTTTCATGAGAAAACTTACTCATTTTCTTCATATTTGTATACAATTGGTTTGCAATTTAATAATTAGTAATAAATATATATAGCAACTAGCATGTGTATTTAAAAACCAAGGTCAAGCTAAACAACCAATCAAGTGACAATGGCCTAACCGCCAGCTAATGAAAATCTATGAAAATGAGAGCTCTGAGAGAATACGAAATATTAGTAATGCGGCGGTGATTTCACCTGCTATAATTATTTTCTATCACTCCTGCTAATTTGCGGGAGAACAGTATTTTAAATGGTGATTGTGGTAACACGGGAATGACGTTTGTATTGTGCTCTTCATTGAAGGTGTAGGACAAATTTTAAATGTTTCAGTCCTTGGCCCAAAAAGTTAAGGGCTATCGACTGCCCGTTTTACTGGAATTTAAATATTTTTACTGGTTACAGGACCCCTTAGCATCATGGAGACGAAGCCGCTGCTTGTGCGTTTCAAACATTGGATTGGTCAGGCTTGCGATGGGAAATTCGTTCGGGCGATTTGTATATTTAACGTCCGGGACCTTGCCAGATTGGCCGCAGCCAAAGAATTGTTCGCCAACAAATTTCACTTGGAGTATGGTCAATATGCCTATGACTGCTTAGAAGAATTACACTGGAACAGAACAATTAACGAATATCTCTATCGACAAAGTTACAATCTAACATATTATTCCAGTCTGCCAATTGTAAAATTCAGATCGTACATCGATCTTCAATAAATAATTATTCCCACAGATTAGATTATGCCACAGATGGATTAAGAATATGGATTAATTATGGATTAAGAATTATGGATTAAGAATACTGATCAGCGATACGGATTTTATATTTTTGGAACATGTCTTGTTGGCATCATTGAAAACTGTTGACCGCTTCTCTCTTGCAGGAAACTAGCCTATGTTTATGTATACTATGATTGTCCTTTTGAATTTGGTGATAATACTGTTATATGGAATATGGAATAGGTCTTTGGATTATAGACGCGGTTATTCTTTAATGGACGACGGCTGAATTATGAATGACGGACTTGACGCTTGTAACATTACTCAAAATGTGAAAGCCATGTTGGTCTATATATTTAGCCTTCATTTCACAGGTTTATTAGACACCCGCATACACGTTGTACTGTTGTTGTCCAAATACGGAAAATACAGACTTCTGAGCAAAAGTTACAGCCCCAGAAAACAAATCTTCATCATTCCATAAACCAGTGTTACATGCATGAATTACTCAGAAATTGCCATCCTAACATAATTGGATATTTAGCAAAGTTGTTAATCCTACCTGACATGGGATTTTTGGGACCTGTCCAGGCCTGGTGGGTAGGGTGTTTTGGCCACCATATATATTCTTCTTACCCCTTGATCTAGCGGACTAAGATACCGCACTATACCATTGTGTTAAGCTTTACCAAAGGCATGTAATAAAAATCCAAGATGGGCGCTTTGATGGCGTCACAGTGACGTCATTTTCAAAAAGGTATTTTTGGTCGATTTTGAGGTTAGATATTTCGATTTTTTTATTTAATGAATGATAAATTAGAAATAATAATCTGGTGTGAAATAAAATAGTTTTTGCCCACTTTTCCTCGATAAAAGGCTGAAATTCGGAATAAATATGACGAAAACATCACTTTGCTGGTATCTCAAATCTGTGCCATTTTGAATTAACCCTGTCTGGCCTGGTGGGTGGGGGGGGGGACCCTACCAAACTTTCTGCGCTATCTCCGGAACGACATAAAATGGAGAGCTGAAACTCCGTGACTTTAAAGTTTTTCAAATTGGGGTCATTTTCAGTCTATTTGCATAACCCCCGAGCAGAGGATCACGGGAAAATTCAAGATGGTGACCACGTGGGGTACAAGAAAAGTGATGTTTTTGTCATATTTACCAGATGGTGGGCTTTTCGTCCGTGGTCCGTCGTCCGTCGTCCTTCGTCCTTCGTCCGTCCGTAAACAATTCTTGTTATCGCGATTTCTCAGGAACTACTCTATGGATCTTTCTCAAATTTGATACACAGGTTCCTCCTGGGGTTTAGTTTTGCAAGATACCTTTTTTGGTCCGATTCGAAAATCCAATATGGCCACCAGGCAGCCATCTTGGATTTCCCCATGAAACCTTGTTATCGCGATTTCTCAGGAACTACATCATGGATCTTTCTCAAATTTGGTACACAGGTTCACCTTGGGGTCTAGTTGTGCAAGATACCTTTTCTGGTTCGAGTCGAAAATCCAATATGGCCACCAGGCAGCCATCTTGGATTATCCCATGAAACCTTGTTATCGCGATTTCTCAGGAACTACTCCATGGATCTTTCTCAAATTTGGTACAAAGGTTCCCTTTGGGGTCTAGTTTTGCAAGATACCTTTTTTGGTCCGATTCGAAAATCCAGTATGGCCACCAGCCATCTTGGATTTCCACATGAAACCTTGTTATCGCGATTTCTCAGGAACTTCTTCATGGATCTTTCTCAAATTTGGTACACAGGTTTCCTTTGGGGTCTAGTTGTGCAAGATACCTTTTCTGGTTCGATTCGAAAATCCAATATGGCCACCAGGCAGCCATCTTGGATTTCCCCATGAAATCTTGTTATCGCGATTTCTCAGGAACTACTGCATGGATCTTTCTCAAATTTGGTACACAGGTTCCCCTTGGGGTCTAGTTTTGCAAGATACATTTTCTGGTCCGATTCGAAAATCCAATATGGCCACCAGGCAGCCATCTTGGATTTCCCCATGAAACATTGTTATCATCATTTCTCAGGAAGTACTGCGTGGATCTTTCTCCAATTTGGTACACAGGTTCCCCTTGGGGTCTGGTTGTGCAAGATGTCTTTTCTGGTCCGATTCGAAAATCCAATATGGCCACCAGGCAGCCATCTTGGATTTCCCCATGAAACTTTATCATCATTTCTCAGGAAGTACTGCATGGATCTTCTCCTCAAATTTGGTACACAGGTTCCCCTTGGGGTCTAGTTGTGCAAGATCCCTTTTCTGGTCTGATTCGGAAATCCAATATGGCCACCAGGCAGCCATCTTGGATTTCCCCATGAAACCTTGTTATCGCGATTTCTCAGGAACTACTGCATGGATCTTTCTCAAATTTGGTACACAGGTTATCCTTGGGGCCTAGTTGTGCAAGATACCTTTTCTGGTCCGATTCAAAAATCCAATATGGCCACCAGGCAGCCATCTTGGATTTCCCCATGAAACCTTGTTATCGCGATTTCTCAAGAACTACTACATGGATCTTTCTCAAATTTGGTACACAGGTTCCCCTTCGGGCCTGGTTTTGCAGGATACCTTTTCTGGTTCGATTCGAAAATCCAATATGGCCACCAGGAAGCCATCCTGGATTTCCCCATGAAACCTTGTTATCGCGATTTCTCAGGAACTACTGCATGGATCTTTCTCAAATTTGGTACACAGGTTCCCCTTGGGGTCTAGTTGTGCAAGATACCTTTTCTGGTCTGATTTGAAAATCCAATATGGCCACAATGCAGCCATCTTGGATTTCCCCAAACTTTGTTTTCGCGATTTCTCAGGAACTACTACATGGATCTTTCTCAAATTTGGTACACAGGTTCCCCTTTTCGTCTAGTTGTGCAAGACTCCTTTTCTGGTCTGATTCGGAAATCCAATATGGCCACCAGGCAGCCATCTTGGATTTCCCCATGAAACCTTGTTATCGCGATTTCTCAGGAACTACTGCATGGATCTTTCTCAAATTTGGTACACAGGTTATCCTTGGGGCCTAGTTGTGCAAGATACCTTTTCTGGTCCGATTCGAAAATCCAATGTGGCCACCAGGAAGCCATCCTGCATTTCCCCATGAAACCTTGTTATCGCGATTTCTCAGGAACTACTGCATGGATCTTTCTCAAATTTGGTACACAGGTTCCCCTTGGGGTCTAGTTGTGCAAGATACCTTTTCTGGTCTGATTCGAAAATCCAATATGGCCACCAGGCAGCCATCTTGGATTTCCCCATGAAACATTGTTATCATCATTTCTCAGGAAGTACTGCATGGATCTTTCTCAAATATGGTACAATGGTTCCCCTTGGGGTCTAGTTTTGCAAGATACATTTCCTGGTCCGATTCGAAAATCCAATATGGCCACCAGGCAGCCATCTTGGATTTCCCCATGAAACATTGTTATCATTTCTCAGGAAGTACTGCGTGGATCTTTCTCCAATTTGGTACACAGGTTCCCCTTGGGGTCTGGTTGTGCAAGATGTCTTTTCTGGTCCGATTCGAAAATCCAATATGGCCACCAGGCAGCCATCTTGGATTTCCCCATGAAACTTGTTCCGCGATTTCTCAGGAACTACTGCATGGATCTTTCTCAAATTTGGTACACAGGTTCCCCTTGGGGTCTAGTTGTGCAAGATCCCTTTTCTGGTCCGATTCGAAATCCAATATGGCCACCAGGCAGCCATCTTGGATTTCCCCATGAAACCTTGTTATCGCGATTTCTCAGGAACTACTGCATGGATCTTTCTCCAATTTGGTACACAGGTTCCCCTTGGGGTCTGGTTGTGCAAGATGTCTTTTCTGGTCCGATTCGAAAATCCAATATGGCCACCAGGCAGCCATCTTGGATTTCCCCATGAAACTTTATCATCATTTCTCAGGAAGTACTGCATGGATCTTCTCCTCAAATTTGGTACACAGGTTCCCCTTGGGGTCTAGTTGTGCAAGATCCCTTTTCTGGTCTGATTCGGAAATCCAATATGGCCACCAGGCAGCCATCTTGGATTTCCCCATGAAACCTTGTTATCGCGATTTCTCAGGAACTACTGCATGGATCTTTCTCAAATTTGGTACACAGGTTATCCTTGGGGCCTAGTTGTGCAAGATACCTTTTCTGGTCCGATTCAAAAATCCAATATGGCCACCAGGCAGCCATCTTGGATTTCCCCATGAAACCTTGTTATCGCGATTTCTCAAGAACTACTACATGGATCTTTCTCAAATTTGGTACACAGGTTCCCCTTCGGGCCTGGTTTTGCAGGATACCTTTTCTGGTTCGATTCGAAAATCCAATATGGCCACCAGGAAGCCATCCTGGATTTCCCCATGAAACCTTGTTATCGCGATTTCTCAGGAACTACTGCATGGATCTTTCTCAAATTTGGTACACAGGTTCCCCTTGGGGTCTAGTTGTGCAAGATACCTTTTCTGGTCTGATTTGAAAATCCAATATGGCCACAATGCAGCCATCTTGGATTTCCCCAAACTTTGTTATCGCGATTTCTCAGGAACTACTACATGGATCTTTCTCAAATTTGGTACACAGGTTCCCCTTTTCGTCTAGTTGTGCAAGATACCTTTTCTGGTCTGATTCGGAAATCCAATATGGCCACCAGGCAGCCATCTTGGATTTCCCCATGAAACCTTGTTATCGCGATTTCTCAGGAACTACTGCATGGATCTTTCTCAAATTTGGTACACAGGTTATCCTTGGGGCCTAGTTGTGCAAGATACCTTTTCTGGTCCGATTCGAAAATCCAATGTGGCCACCAGGAAGCCATCCTGCATTTCCCCATGAAACCTTGTTATCGCGATTTCTCAGGAACTACTGCATGGATCTTTCTCAAATTTGGTACACAGGTTCCCCTTGGGGTCTAGTTGTGCAAGATACCTTTTCTGGTCTGATTCGAAAATCCAATATGGCCACCAGGCAGCCATCTTGGATTTCCCCATGAAACATTGTTATCATCATTTCTCAGGAAGTACTGCATGGATCTTTCTCAAATATGGTACAATGGTTCCCCTTGGGGTCTAGTTTTGCAAGATACATTTTCTGGTCCGATTCGAAAATCCCATATGGCCACCAGGCAGCCATCTTGGATTTCCCCATGAAACATTGTTATCATTTCTCAGGAAGTACTGCGTGGATCTTTCTCCAATTTGGTACACAGGTTCCCCTTGGGGTCTGGTTGTGCAAGATGTCTTTTCTGGTCCGATTCGAAAATCCAATATGGCCACCAGGCAGCCATCTTGGATTTCCCCATGAAACTTTATCATCATTTCTCAGGAAGTACTGCATGGATCTTCTCCTCAAATTTGGTACACAGGTTCCCCTTGGGGTCTAGTTGTGCAAGATCCCTTTTCTGGTCTGATTCGGAAATCCAATATGGCCACCAGGCAGCCATCTTGGATTTCCCCATGAAACCTTGTTATCGCGATTTCTCAGGAACTACTGCATGGATCTTTCTCAAATTTGGTACACAGGTTATCCTTGGGGCCTAGTTGTGCAAGATACCTTTTCTGGTCCGATTCAAAAATCCAATATGGCCACCAGGCAGCCATCTTGGATTTCCCCATGAAACCTTGTTATCGCGATTTCTCAAGAACTACTACATGGATCTTTCTCAAATTTGGTACACAGGTTCCCCTTCGGGCCTGGTTTTGCAGAATACCTTTTCTGGTCCGATTCGAAAATCCAATATAGCCACCAGGAAGCCATCCTGGATTTCCCCATGAAACCTTGTTGTCGCGATTTCTCAGGAACTACTGCATGGATCTTTCTCAAATTTGGTACACAGGTTCCCCTTGGGGTCTAGTTGTGCAAGATACCTTTTCTGGTCTGATTTGAAAATCCAATATGGCCACAATGCAGCCATCTTGGATTTCCCCAAACTTTGTTTTCGCGATTTCTCAGGAACTACTACATGGATCTTTCTCAAATTTGGTACACAGGTTCCCCTTTTCGTCTAGTTGTGCAAGACTCCTTTTCTGGTCTGATTCGGAAATCCAATATGGCCACCAGGCAGCCATCTTGGATTTCCCCATGAAACCTTGTTATCGCGATTTCTCAGGAACTACTGCATGGATCTTTCTCAAATTTGGTACACAGGTTATCCTTGGGGCCTAGTTGTGCAAGATACCTTTTCTGGTCCGATTCGAAAATCCAATATGGCCACCAGGAAGCCATCCTGGATTTCCCCATGAAACCTTGTTATCGCGATTTCTCAGGAACTACTGTATGGATCTTTCTCAAATTTGGTACACAGGTTCCCCTTGGGGTCTAGCTGTGCAAGATACCTTTTCTCGTCCGATTCGAAAATCTAATATAGCCACCAGGCAGCCATCTTGGATTTCCCCATGAAACTTTATCGTCATTTCTCAGGAAGTACTGCATGGATCTTTGTCAAATTTGGTACACAGGTTCCCCTTGGGATCTAGTTGTGCAAGATACCTTTTCTGGTCCGATACGAAAATCCAATATGGCCACCAGGCAGCTATCTTGGATTTCCCCATGAAACTTTATCATCATTTCTCAGGAAGTACTGCATGGATCTTTGTCAAATTTGGTACACAGGTTCCCCTTTTCGTCTAGTTGTGCAAGATACCTTTTCTGGTCCGATTCGAAAATCCAATATGGCCACCAGGCGGCCATCTTGGATTTTCCCATGCAACTTTGTTATCGTGATTTCTCAGGAAGTACTGCAGGGATCTTTCGCAAATTTGGTACATAGGTTCCTCTTGGGGTCTAGTTGTGCAAATACCTTTTTTTGGCCCGATTCGAAAATCCAATATGGCCGCCAGGTGGCCATCTTGAATTTCCCCTTGTAACATTGTTATCGTGAATTCTCAGGAAATATTTTACGGATCTTTCTGAAATTTGGTACACAGGTCCCACATGGGGCCTAGTTGTGCAGGATGCCTTTTTTAGTCCGATTCGAAAATCCAAGTTACGCTTCAAATTAATACGGTATACCCGATTTGTGACGTTGCATCACAAGAGTCGGCGGATCAAATGGTGGGGCATATTCTATATATTGACTTCCTTCCATATCAAGGAGTTCAAATAATTCGGAATTAAAATGTATTTCTTCAAATTTTAAATCAGTTTTCTTTAGTCCATGCAGTTGCAAGTGAACTGCCCCACCCTTTCGTCTGCCGCCGGGTCGGCTACATGAAGGGACGTCACTCTTGTGACTCAACGTCGCAACTCGACAACTGTAGACTACTGCATGTTTCTATCCAAGGGAGATAATCAGGATTCAGGCACTTTCGAAGTTTCAACATTACTGCGCGGACCGGATCCCTTCAGTATTAAGTATTGTACCATCCTACTATTTTCGAGCATGGTATCTTAAAAGAGATATATCAAACTAACCCAGTAAACGGAACAGAATTAGCATTCGTTCCTAATTATAAAATCTTAAGTATGTTTCATAGCTCATGCCAATGTTTCAAAGAGATTTGTCTTCGCTTCCAGTACCCAATGATGACACGTGCAAAAAGATAAATAAAAAAAATACTACAAAACAAAGACGAAGGATCCTCCGTACATGTACATTCACTTTCAGATTAACTTTGCTCATTTCTCTTGTATTATAACAACCGACATAAGTACAGTTTCTAGAAATCTTGAAACTCCTGAAACTTAGATTATATATTTTTCGCTCAGATTCGAAATTCTGTAAACAAAATTACAAATCCATCTTTTGTTCTTAGTAACAATGGACAAAGAGATCAGTAGTAGGGAAAGGACGGGAGAGCGCTTATTTTCCAGGGAGGTAACTCTTGGTTCCCCTTTTTCTGCCAGGGGGCGCCACCAGTCCCGTATGACATCACTTCCGGTCTGGGTGAATGGAGCGTGACCTTGCCGTATGACGTCACTTCCGGTCTGGGTGAATGGGGCGTGACCTGTGAACATGATAGGATGTGTACAGACCTGTCTGTGGGGACTCAATGTCGTTCATCTCAGTGTCTTTTCGGTGAGAGGAGCATGTACTGGGGTTTTTCCCACGATGTCGTTCACCTCCGTGTTTCTTCGGTGAGGTCCGTGGGAACATGATAGGAGATGTACTGACTTGTCTGTGGGTTTTTCCCACAATTGTCGTTCATCTCCGTGTGTCTTCGGTCACCTCCGTGTCTTTTCGGTGAGGTCCGTGAAGATGTGACGGAGGTGTGCGAAGAGACACGGAGATCACCGAAGAGTCACGGGGAGTTCCGTGAGGTCCGTGAAGATGTTACGGAGGTGACCGAAAAGACACGGAGGTGACCGAAGAGGCACGGCGGTCACCGAAAAGACCCGAATGTCATCACCGAAGAGTCACGGACGTGAGCGAAAAGACACGGAGGTGACCGAAGAGACACGGAGGTTACCGAAAACACCCGAATGTCATCACCGAAGAGTCACGGAGGTGACCGAAAAGACACGGAGGTGACCGAAGACACACGGAGGTTACCGAAAAGACCCGAATGTCACGAAAAAACGTATAAAAGTGGAAATTTTTAGGGGTATTGCTGCATTCATTGACCTGCCGAACGGAGCTATCTCACCAGCCTACCTGACCAGCCTTCCTGACCAGCCTGAACCACTCTGACGATAGGAGCTACTTGCCTGAGCCTCACCAGCCTGAGCCTGCCTCACCAGTCTATCTCACCATAGCAGCTACTGACCTGACCAGCCTGAGCCAACAGTCATGGACTCATGCCACCGAGCTAAGCTTCTACGGCACCGTATTCGCCTCGTTGATGAGATGCAGCATGTGGCTGACATATGTGATCTGCTTATGGTGGAAAACATAATCCTTAAACACGGTGTCGAAGATATCATGGCGGAGAAGACCACCTCGCGACAAAACAGAGCCCTCATCGACGATCTACTGCGCCGTGGCCCCATAGCATTTCAAGCCTTCGTGGAGGTGCTGAAGAAGACGGGAAATGAAGGAATAGCTGATCTACTTCAAGCCCAGGATTCAGAAGATAATATCTTAGTCATGGACATGGACATCGCCGAAGGGCGTACAGCTACCAAACGTACGCACCAAGAGTCCGGTCTACCTGCCAAACCCGGTCCACCTACCAAACGACCCCGACTAACACCTTTAGAAATACCTCAGCAAGTGCTTCAGCCAGTGCCCCAGCAAGTGCCTGAGCAAGCGAAGGAAGAGGTGCTACTTCCTATGTCTGTGCAGGAGATCAATGACATTATCCAGCAGACCTACCAGGCGGCCCAGACGAACACTTGGGAGCTCTCTCCCTATTTAACTGTGAGTGTCAAAGAAGAGGAAGGTGCATTTTAACGCACCGGCCTGGGACGACAAACCACCTAAGCATATCGCCTTGACGTTGGACACCTGGATAAGAGTACAGGCCATTTATTACGCCGTCGATGCGGTCATTGATCACCAGGGGAGCGACGAAGCGAAATTTTATGTGGGTGACGACATCTTTCTCACCTGTTCTATGTTCAACAACATGCTGCTCGTGCATATTCGTAAATGGAAGTTGAGGGAAGAAAAGCGTATTCCTTTACCTCAGGGCGTCACCCTGCAAATACCTGCGTGGCGGAAGCTGGAGAGTCTCACAGGTGAAATTCATGAAGTCCTGTCTGACCAGGTGACTCAGTATATTTATAAGAAGTACATCGACACATTCCTGGATCATCTCAGACCCCGCATTCGACACTTGCGTATCCAGCAATGTGCAGGCTGTGGGAACAAGAACGGTCTCTTCAACACGCATACGTGTATGGACAATAGTATACCATCAGACGCGCTGATGACTGAGGGACTACAGGCCGTTAACGAGGTGCAAATTGCCGAGGCATTGCAAGCTGCCTGTCCACCCAGAATTCCACGTGAACAGATTGCCACCTTCATATACGTGCACCAGGGGCAGAAAGACAATGACGAGTTCAAACAAGTCTTGTTGCATAAATATTGAACATTTCACACAAGTCTTGTTGCATAAACATTCAGACATCACCGTATTCCTACATTCTATGTTCATTCTATGTTCATTTAAGCGCCTTGATAGCGTATAATTGTATTAAAAATTCAACACCAAGAGTCTACTGTGGTGAAGACCTTATGTTCATTCTACTGTGTTAATAAAAATATTAGAAATTCAAATGTGTGTTAGTGTTCACTCTATGTAAAGGGGATATTGGTGTGGGAGCTGGTGTTTTTGTGCTTTTAGTTAGAAAATTTCCCCCCTTTCGGGTGTAATTAGGTGGCCCTAAAAAGGACCTTTGAAAAGAACAGCGGTATCACACTGTTACGGGCGGAATATTTTTTTCACGCCTGATACACATCCCCGACACACAGGGCATCGCATCTTCAAATGAAGCTCCTCTGTCTCTGCGCACTGGCACGAACCCGCTATGCATGTTAAGCTTAGCAAGCATACACCACATAGGCACAGGTGACCACAAGGGAAAAAGGCGTACGTCGTTTCATCGTCTTGACACACGGTGCAGGTGGATCTCTTCTGTTCCCTAGCCAGTTGTAGGCGTAATTTAGACTTTTCATCTTCTAATTCGTCAAGCTGTTTGGTTCAGGTGGCTGATCTCTTGTAAGGGTGTTGTCATTCCTGTTGCGGTAGCGGTCGTTGTGGTAGCCGTCGTTGTGGTAGCCGCCTGAGTCGCCGCTGTAGTTGCTGGGGGTCTACTACTGTTTATCCACTCCACCGCTGGTACATCTTCATCGTCTGTTGCTTCATCATCATCATCATCTTCTCCCTGCACAGCGTCCCTTATTTCTCTATCTTGTTGTGCACCGCTCATCCTCAAAGCTTCAGCAATATGAGCTTCATGAACACGCTGCAAGCTCGTAATGATTGTAACATGTTCGTTGTCTTCTCCGTTCGAGCGAATCCGTTCTCTATGTTCTCTAGGATCTTGTGGTCCCGTGTTCATTGCGTTGAATAGTGCCCGTCTACTAGGATTAGCCATGATGCAGTTGAATGAATGGATAGCTGACGAGACACTGCGCGCTTTTTATAGTATAACCGTAGAGCGCCCGTATGAGGGCGCGGACGTCATCGAAATCTTCACAGTGAAACCATTGTACCTGCTCAGGCCCGCTGAAATTTTGTGTTTCTTTTCCATCTTCAAACCGGTCTCATTTTGCAATAAATGCTTCGTGTAAAACTTATTTAAACTTGAACTTTGGGAACTTATAGTGTATCGCTGAAAAAATCAGAAGGCTGGCGGCAGGCTAAAACTATATTTTTAATCATTTTGTCGATTTTAGACCCGTATGGTTATGGGTGTGGTTGTGTGGAAAACCCGGTAAATTTGAAATAAATCGGCTTACCTCCGTAAAAACTCCGTATAATGTCACCCTGAAAATTTGAGCGAGTTTAACGAAGGAAAAGTAGGAATTTTTGTCATAATACTCTTGCTACGGTAACACAGCCATTGACACGCATAGCTGTACACACATTCGGCTCCATATTGTATAGTGCTGTGTTACCGTAGCAAGAGTGATAGGACAAAAATTCATACTTTTTCATCGTTAAACCTGCTCAAATTTTCAGGGTGACATTATAAGGATGTCAGGAACACACCTAAAGTGTTTTTACGGAGGTAAGCCGATTTATTTCAAATTTACCGGGTTTTCCACACAACCACACCCATAACCATACGGGTCTAAAATCGACAAAATGATTAAAAATATAGTTTTAGCCTGCCGCCAGCCTTCTGAATTTTTCAGCGATACACTATAAGTTCCCAAAGTTCAAGTTTAAATAAGTTTTACACGTCAACTCGCATTTATTGCAAAATGAGACCGGTTTGAAGATGGAAAAGAAACACAAAATTTCAGCGGGCCTGAGCAGGCACCATGGTTTCACTGTGAAGATTTCGATGACGTCCGCGCCCTCATACGGGCGCTCTACGGTTATACTATAAGAAGCGCGCAGTGTCGTCTGCTATCCATTCATTTTGAACTACATCATGGCTCAACACATGGATATTGATGGAGTGCACAATATTATTAACGAGGCGTGGCTTGACAACATATTGGAAGAGCTATGGAAAGATGATGAACAAGAAGACCAGCCGGTAGAGGGCAGCGAGACTTTCACCCCAGTTTCACAACAAAAGCGGCAGTATCTTCACCATGCCACGGGTCAATTCATCGATATTGAAGACGATGAAGAAGGAGAAGAAGAGGCAGCGGATGGAGATGTCACCGCCAATGACGTACGGCCTGATAGTACCCTCCAACTCGAACGGTTTGAACGAGTCCTACAAGATGTGTTCAAACTACATCAAGACCAAGACCAAGACCAAGAAGCAACCGGGGAATTCATCGATGGAGTGTGGACAATAGTCCCTACGTGAGTCCCTACGTCTATCCTACCGACGACGAACAGATTGCTCAACTCCTACAAGATGAGTTCGAAGAAGACCAAGAACTTGAAAGAGAAAAAAAAGAACAAGAAAAAGAACAGATGGGTCTTTTACAGCAGCGATATCTTGAGTACTACTGTACCGAAATAAGAAGACTGGAGCGAGACACAACATGGGGAGCGGCACAGTATTTACCAATGCAGTAGTCTCTACGCCAAATACGCTATATTTCCATGTGGACACCAAGCGTTATGTATTCGCTGTATTCACAGACATGCAGGAAGACCAGTGCCTACGCCCACTTACAAGCCCATAGCGTGTACACTCGTCGCGCTGAAATGTCCCGTGTGTACCCAGAGGCGAGAACACCTGTTCCGATCGGTGTAATTCCCTTACACCTTCCTAACGGTCCTTATGAGGACCCCCAATTATATATACTCGAAAGAGCAAACTTCTAATTAAAAGCACCAAAAAAAACACCAACTCCTGCACATGCACACACACACACCTAGGTAACAATAGGTAATTAACACTTAGTAAATGGGAGCTTCCTACTAACAGCGCCCAGGTAAAATTAAAAAAAACACTATTAGTATGAATGTACGGTAATAATATACCGAATAGTGCCGGAAAAAGCCGAGTGTAAAAATTGTTGTTGTTGTTGTCAGGAGGTGTGGGAGATTGGTAATCATAGAGGAGAGGAGATTGAGAACTACCGAGTAGTCCCGGAAAAAGGCGAGTGTGAATTTTTGTTGTTGTGAGGTGTGGGAGATTGGTAATCAGAGAGGAGAAGAGATTGAGAACTACCGAGTAGTCCCGGAAAAACCCGAGTTTAAAAAAAAAATTGTTGTTGTGAGGTGTGGGAGATTGGTAATCATAGAGGAGAGGAGATTTGCATGGGTAGGGTCTAGGGGTAATTGTTATAAGTGCTGTTTGGAAGGCTAGGGGTTGGCCCTGAAAAGGACCTTTGATGGCAGATTTTTTTGGGGGTTGGAGTTTGGTAATCATAGAATATAGAGGAGAGGAGATTCACCAATGTAGGACCTGATTTGAATTGAATGTGCCAAGTTAGAGGTCCCCTTTCGTAAGATTTGGGTGGCCCTGAAAAGGGCCGTTAAGGTCAATTTGTTTACCCTGTTTTATTCAGGGGGAGTTTGCCTGTCTACTCCAAACTGACGGAAAAGTACCGGCCAGGTTGTTGTTGTTCATCGTCAGTATCCGTGTCTGGTACCGATGGTAGATCGTCCAGGAATGTCGCCGTTGGTATGCTCGGTAATTCGTTTAAATTTGCGAATTCCGGCTGGCGTTGTTGGATCTGTTGTTGTTGTTCTCTCTGGAGATGTTCTTCGTTGAGAGCGTCTCTCAGTGCCGATATCCAGTCTTCCCCCGTGAATGTTGTGAGGGCTCTCGTCACACTGTAGTACAACGCCGCCCAGGACAGCGGCGTAAAATTGGTGTTCGATCGTGTCCATCTTTGGATTTCGGTCATCCAAAATGCTTTCACACTCCTGGCTAGTTTCTCCCTCTGTCTCTTCTCTCTTCCCGCTCCCTTGGTCGTACTCATCTTTGCAACTCTATTCATCTTGATTACGGTCTTCACAGCTTCAGAAATATGGTTTGAATGAAGCTTTTCCCCACGCGTCCCTGGGTTTTATACTGAATATAGAGTAGATTTTCATTGGCTGTTTAAACGGCGCAAACCTCTTTCATTGGTTCTGTCTCCGGCCTCGCCATTGGTTGATATACGGGTCGCTGATTGGCCCAATAAGGCGCGGGTCATGCCTCCTGGGTTAACTTACAATCCCGTCTTTTTGCACGAAATTGGTATAGCAAATTCCTAGGTTAAATCAATTCGTATCTCTATAACATTACACCCCGAATGATCACGGACATTGACGAAGGTGGGGGCATGGAAAATAAAAACTATAACGTATACGGGTACGGACTAGCATAGAGAGGCACGAAAAAAATTAAACTATAACGTGTACGGCTACGGACTAGGGGTTAATTTAACATGAAACTACCGAGTGATCACGGACTTTCACGAAGGGTGAAGGGAGCCGGAAAAATAAAACCAGAACGTGTACGGGTACGGATTAGGATAGAGAGACACGAACAAATGAAAAAACTGTAACGTGTACGGCTACGGACTAGGAGTTAATTATACTCATAGGGGTACATTATAGTATAAAAAATTACCCAACCCCTTATGTTGCAGGGTGTATAGGTTAGTCCACTAGGCACTGACAGGGTGTAGTATAAGCCCCTGCACAGCGATATATACAGGCCTCCCTAGTCGGTGTTTTGTCATTCACCACCATGGGAGCGCACGGAGCAGATGGAGAGCTTGCGTTGTTCCAACTGACCACCCACGTCACCCTGATCGTCCATGACAATCACCTGCAGCTCATCGAAGAACAACCCCGAGAGGTGAAGCTATGTTTAACCCTAGCAGGGTGGACTGCAGGGAAAAGAGCCCGAAGTCGATTTCATGCACGTGGGAGTGGGAGTCTACCTACGAAGTGGTAGAGATGATATCCCCGACGTCCACGACTTACTGCACCCCGACGCGAACTCTGTGGCTACCCGGACTCTTACACCTGGCTGCACCTTATTGTTGTACCCCAAACGAGTGGACCTCATCGATAGCGGACGTAGGTGTTGATGTACGTCTGAACCCAAAGCGCGCGTCTCTTTGTCACCGGAAGGCTGGACTACCTTGAAACGGGTGTTGTTGGGCGACCTCGACGGTGATAGCATTCACCTGTGTGACGACGTCTACATTTTCCGCGGTGCCTTTTTTGCTCGACTCCTCTGTCTGAACGAAGGTGGTTTTACCCTGGACCCTGATCTATGGACGGCCTTGGAAAAAGTAGTCCCCATTGTCGATGAAGTACTATATCTATAGGGTGCACACAGGCTAGAGTGTCAGTGTCTACTCATGAAGCGAACACACAACAGCGCAACCCAGAGGGGGACCCGAAAGGGAATCCGAAAGGGCAGCCAGTGGAGTACCCGCAAGGCAGGTCGGCAGGAATCCACGTGGCGTAAGACTGAACAAGGTGTTAACAGATTTGTATTACAACCCAACCAGTCCAGCCGCTTATAGCGCTGTAGGAGCGCTCGCTCGAGCTGCACATTCCCAAGGCATCAGTCGAACTGAAGTTCGAGAATGGTTAAAAACCGAAGACACTTATAGCTTACATCGAACAGCCCGACGACATTTTCGCCGTAACCGAGTCATCGTGGGAGGTGTAGACGCACAATGGCAGGCCGATTTGGTCGATATGAGTCGATTTGCTGCCCACAATGATGGACATCGGTACATGTTGACCTGTATCGATATTTTATCCAAGTACGCGTGGGTGCTACCCATCCGTACCAAAACAGGAGAGAATCTGGTACGAGCGTTCCAGCAGATTTTCAAGACGGGACGCAAACCCATCTATTTGCAAACGGATGAAGGCACAGAATTTCTCAACCGCCACTTTCAAGCCTTTCTTAAGAAACAGAAGGTGTTTTTCTTCCATACGTACAACGAGACCAAAGCCTCTGTGGTGGAACGATTCAATCGAACCTTCAAAGGACGGATGTACAAGTATTTCACCGCCAAAAACACCCGACGGTACATCGATGTGCTACCTCAACTGGTCCAAGGGTACTATCGAGCCTATCATCGCAGTATCCAACGGGCTCCCCTCGATGTGACGGAATGCAAAGAACATCAAGTGCGCCGTACGCTGTACTCGATAGAACCAAGTCCACTCACGTCACCCCGTTACAAACGCGGGGATGTGGTACGGATCAGTAAAGTCAAAGGGCAATTTGAGAAAAGTTACTTGCCCAACTGGGGTGACGAGCACTTTGTCATCGTTCGCCATAACCCTCGACACCCACACGTCTATCAACTGGAAGATCTACAAGGAGAAACACTGCAAGGCACGTTTTACGAGGCAGAATTACAACCGGTGGTAAAAACACGGAAAGACTACTACACGGTGGAAAAGATTTTGAAAACGGAACGTCGACGTGGCATCCCCTATCATTTCGTCAAATGGCAAGGTTGGCCCAGTTCGTTTAATTCCTGGGTCTCAGCCCGTGACATGAACCGGCTATAAATTCTACCTCACATCGCCTACAGCCTTCAGTCTAGGGTTGTACCATGGATAGTGCACATCTGCCCTTATTGCTGCGGACTCGAAAAGGACAAGTCGGTACCGTCGTGTGTCTACTAGTGCTTCTGGGTACCTTATTTGGAGGAGTCTTCTACGATTTGGCGTACCTGATATCCTGTTTCAACCTACCTTCCATTCGTCCAAGACCTGCCCCCCCCCAACGTCAAGTGCAATCACCCAACACCACCACCACCACCACCACCTCCTCTCCCACTACGCTGCGGAACATTACCAGATCACCACGTTCTACAACCCAGCCCACTACGCGGTCTAGTCCTCCGCCACCTCTGCGGAACTTCACCCGGGGTCCACCCGTGTACCTGCCTAGTCCTACCCTCACAAGCGAACCACCGGCATCATCTTCCACAGCACCCAGGGCAAAACCACGGCAACATAGGACTCCCACCACCACCACCACGACGCTAACACCTAGAGTGGGACTAGTACCACGTTTACCACGGCAACGGTACCCGCACGACTACGACCCCCGTTGGGATCCACGACAACGGTGGTGGGCCTCTGAACGCTGGGCGCAAATCACCAAATAAAACCCTATGGATCCTCGGTGGCAGCATCCCTTCACGTGTCTCATCGCTGGGCCGACCGGGTCGGGAAAAACACACTTCGTTCAACGGCTCATCCAACACGGGTCAGCCCTCATTTCACCACCCGTGGCTCGCATCCTGTGGTGTTATGGAGCTTGGCAGCCTGCGTACGAGGAACTGGCACGCATCCCTGGACTCACCTTGGTGGAAGGATTACCCCCAGAGGATACCCCAGAAGACACGTTGGTCGTGGTAGACGATCTGATGACCGAAACGGACAGTCGGGTGACGCGTCTCTTTACGAAAGGGAGCCATCATCGTCGGTTGAGCATCATCTACATCGTCCAGAATCTCTTCAGTAAGAACAAAGAACACAGGAACATCAGTTTGAATGCTCAGTATGTGGTCTTGTTCAAAAACCCCAGAGACGCATCACAAATTATGCATCTGGCGAAACAGATGTACCCTAAAAACACGGCCTTTGTGCGGAAAGCCTTTGAAGATGCCACCCAAGGGGCCCACGGGTATCTGCTCATCGACTTGAAACAAGGAACACCCTCCGTACTTCGATTGCGCACCCACATTTTTCCCGGAGAGTTCCAGACGGTGTACACACCCAAATAAAAGAAGAAGACACAACCCTCTAGCATTCACTTCCTCATCATGTCTGCACGGATACGGAAGCACGCGCCGGCCCTCCGCGTATTACGCAGCGCGCCACCGGAGGTGGCCCGGGCCCTGGTGCGCGGCGCGGACGCAGAATTGTTACGGTGTTTGTGTGAAGTCGCTCATAATGTGTTAAAAGGGAATGTTCCTCTCAGTCCCCTGCAGAAAGGGAAATTGCAACGGCACAAGACGGGTCTCCGAACGCTGGTGAAGAAGACGGGAAGTTTAAAGAAAAAGAAACAGGTGTTACAGCGAGGTGGATTTCTCGGGGCACTCCTCGCACCCTTAGCCGCCACCGTACTGGGACCGTTAGTAGGATCCATCTTGGGACGCTAACGTCATGGAACATACGAAAAAAATGATGCTGGTCGAACCTCGACTGTTACAGAGTTTGCAATCACCCTATCCCGTTCCTGCCACGGTGCAACAACTCCAGTCTCTCGACGAAGAGATGAATAGTATACTCCAACGTCGACTACCCGATCACGAGAAAATTCAACTCTACCATCAGACGCTGAACCGGTACAAGACGTTTATGGATCAATATAGGGGAAGTACACCACCAGCACCACTACCAGCAGCGCCAGCACCCACACCACCATCATCACCTCAGCTGGAAGAGGAAGTGTTGGCCAGTGTCCCTAAGGCATTCAAGACCAAGGCTCGTTTATTGTTGGACCGGGTGAAACAGAATCCCGATATGGGTTGGAGCGATCAGGGTAAACTGCTTATTCGAAACCGAATGGTGCCGGGGTCTCATATCACCGATTTGATCAACGATACGGTGCGCTCTCGCAAATACTCTAATCCACCGGGCTGGGAAGCCTTTGCTCAGGGGTTGAAAGGCACACACACCCCTCAAGAATTGGTGGGGAATCCTAACCGTTGGGCCTTTATGCAGCGGACCCAGCAATCGCCGAGTAGACCACCACCACCACCACCACCACCACCCCCTTCTTGAGAACCGGAGTCACCCCCCAAAACACCACAACGACGGGTATCTTCTTTTCCACCCTTTAAAACACCACCCCCGGTAAAGAGACTCCAGCGCTCGAGAGCTTTGATACAAAGCAAGTCACCGCGACGATCACGACGCCGAGGTCATCCGCCCAAGGCCTGGGAGCCCTATTAAAGCCAAGTGCAGAAGCAAGAAAGTTCAGTCGTCATGTTTTACCTCACGTTGCCCAGTAACAGTTCGCTCGATGTGTTTCCTGACAACACCTTGGCCAAGTACGTGACCCAATTACCGCAACCGTTGCATTTACCTGGACGGTGGGAATGTGGACTGGTGGATATTCAATACCCTTACTCGTGGTACAACGTGCGAGGCAAAGAAGTATGGTACGAGGTGACCTACGAAGGCAAAATAAACCGACTGACTCTCCCCGAAGGCCAATACGATACCCCCAAGGCGTTCATAGAGGGTCTGACCACATTGTTGAATTATAATTCTCTACGGGTGGTGACGAATAGTTCAAGACCCGTCAAAGCCTATCCCTTCAAGAATCACGTGATCTTCGATGTCAACGCACACAACGACAAGGCCTGTATCCTGCTCAGCCCCAACGTGGGTGTGGAACTCAGTCCTAGGCTACAGCAAATGTTAGGTCTCCCTTACGACATCTACGCGGGTCCCACCACCGACAACGGTGACGTTGTGATGGATATGAAAGTGGGTATGTACGGACTCTACGTCTACTCGGACGCAGTGGACAGCCATATTGTGGGCGATGTGAACACACCTCTGTTACGGGTGGTGCCCATTAAAAAGAAGTATGGCGATCAAGTCACCCAGAGTTTCAACCACATACTCTACCTGCCCGTACGACACACCGATATCAACACGATCACGGTGGATATAAGAGATGACACGGGACACCCGGTCGCATTCGAACGAGGGAAAGTGGTGCTGACACTTCATTTCCGACAAGCACGTTCTCCTCACTTCGTATAATGCACGTGCCTTACCAGTGCCATACGGCCAGCTATGCCGACTACTACAAGAAACAAACGGGAGGTAGCTTGCCCATCTTTAGCGGTGCACGCATGCAACGAGGTCACGGGTTGGCTAACATACTGGGCAGCATCGTCAAAACGTTCTTGCCCTTGGTGACACGGGGAGTAAAAGCGATGGGTAAACAAGCGGTACGCAGTGGACTGCGCGTGGCCGGTGATGTCTTGGGAGGAACGGCACCCCGAAAAGCCTTGAAACGACGGGCCCAAGAAGCAGGCAGCGTCTTGATCGCCAAAGCCCTTAAAAGACAACCACGGGCACAGGGAAGAGTCATTCGACGACCGACACACCGACGACGCACACCCCGGAAGAAGAAGGGTAAGAGAGACATCTTCGCATAATGGCATTCATTCACTCCGAGTCGTGTCCGTCTACCAACAGTGAATTGGATTTGTGGACTATTCCACCCACACAGACCAGTGTCGCCGAAGGACGTTGGGTAGAACATCGACCCCTGGCTAACCTGACGGGCACGGGACCACTGGAATTTACCATTGAAAACAAAGATACGGCCTACCTGGATTTAGCCCACACGTACTTGTACGTGAAAACCAAAATAGTGGACAGAGCCGGGGACCCCATCGGGAACGATGCGGTGGTAGGCCCGGTGAATCTTTGGCTGCACTCCTTGTTCCAACAGGTGGATATCAGTCTGAACGATAAACTCATCAGTACGTCCACCAATACGTACCCGTACCGAGCCTACATCGAGACGCTGTTGTCGTACGGAGAAGATGCCAAAAAAACACACTTGCAAGCCTCGCTGTACTACAGGGATACACCCGGAGCCATGGATGCCGTCACCGTTGCCAATAATGGGTTCGGCCATCGCAGGCAGTTTACAACCGGTAGCCGGTCCGTCGATATGATGGGACGACTGCACGCCGATCTGTTCCTGCAAGACCGCTACATGATGAATGGTGTATCCATCAAGATCAAGTTGATCCGTTCCCCACCCACTTTCGCCTTGATGGCCGGTGGAGATGCACCCAATTACAAGATCATCATAGATGATGCAGCCCTGTTTGTCCGTACGGTGGATTTGCAACAGGGTGTGTTGGTGAGTCACATGGAAGCCTTATCGAAAAAACCAGCCCTGTACCCCATCCGACGCTTACAGACCAAGGTGTTCTCTGTGCCAGCAGGTACGATGATGGCCAATCGTGAAAATTTATTTCTAGGGGATCTCCCTAAACGTCTTACCCTGGCGTGTGTCACCAACACCAGTTTCAATGGACAGTGGGATGAGAATCCGTTCCACTTTCAACATTTCAACGTCAACTTTTTGGCACTGCACGTGGCCGGCCATCAAATCCCAGCCCGTCCGTTACAACCGGATTTTGGTAACCATCACTATGTGCGGAGCTACCTGAACCTGTTTACAGCCACAGGACAAAACAATCAGGACGAAGGAAATACCATCACTCGACGAGACTTTAGCCGTGGGTACACTTTGTTCGCCTTCGACCTCACCCCAACCTTGGAACACGATCATCAACTGGCCTTGCTCAAGAAAGGAAACTTACGGTTGGAACTGCGTTTCTCGGTAGCTCTACCCCATACCATTAACGTGATTTGCTACGCCGAGTTTGATAACGTCATCACCGTGGATCAGCAAAGAAACGTGCTGTGTGACTACGCCAGCTAGAGTCATGGATACAGAGCAGCTGATGGGCATACTCCAGCGAGATCCTCGGGTACCCTTTCGAGGTGTGTTTCCACGCAATGTGTTTCCCACCATCTCAACCACCCCGGCAGCCTACATCCTGAATGCAGACCCTGGTACTCTACCCGGTGAACATTGGGTGGCTGTGTACGTGGACACCCTGGGCCAAGGCGAATACTTTGATTCCTACGGACTTGCACCCCTGCATCCCGATTTGGTGAAGTTCATGGACGTATCTACTACAGTGTGGCGCTGGAATACTAAAAGATTACAAGGACCCTTGAGTAGTGTATGCGGACAGTACTGTGTGTTTTATCTCACTCACCGGAGTAGAGGGCATTCTATGCAAACGATCATACAAATGTTTTATGATTATTGTCAAGCCGAAGACCGTGATGTACTCGTATACGACTGGACTGCCTCTCGTTTTAATGTGCATGCCCCATTTCTCTGGTTGTCTTAATTGATTCAATGCACCGCGCGGTGTTCTCATTGTTTTTTGTTATGACGTTGTTGTTCTGACGTTCATTGATGTTCAATTAAAAATTCATAAAAACACAAGTGATGTGTTTGACTTTTTTTATTCAAGTGAACAAGAATGTATAGAATATGTACAATAGAATACAGGTGGTGTGTAAAAACTGTCAGAGCGTGGGATTCGAACCCACGCCCTGCACTTAGGACTGGCGACCCTTCTGACTTTTTTACAGTACTAGTTTTAACTCATATCATGAAAAGTATATCAAATGTCATAGTTTCACAAGTCCAGGTAAGTGGTACTGATGCCATCGGGAAGGACTTTCCGCTTGGGGTAGAAGAAGGTGAAGGCGTCTCGTTTCTGGATGTACGTCCGCATCTGGTGGTCCACGACCCGAAATCCTCTGTTAGTCCCACTTGCACTGGCCTGGCTTTGCAGCACGTTCAGGTACAAGGCTTTGTCGATGGCCGGATCGCGCCGGTTCACCCCTTTGCAGCTAAACTTATTTTGTTCTCCACCGTAACAGTAATACGTCTTGGAGGAGAGTGCAATCATGGCATCCCCACTCCACTCCAACTTGAAGAGACCCGGCGTCCGCTTGTCGTACTGGTAATGGTCACGTGGAGGTAGCCACCGGTCCCGTTCCGCCCCATACTGTGCACGTAACTCGGGTTTGACCAGGGACTCCCAATCCGCATTAGACACGGCCATGTAAGCAGAGTCTGTATCCATCTCCATGAGTTGCCAGTCTGATGGATTAAAATACACACCCATGAAATCATACAAAAACTGGAGCATCCTGAGCTTGGCCACCTGGTATACCATACATCCAATTTGGAGGGTAGTCTTTTTGGCTAAAGTGATTTCATACGTGTCGTCATCGATGACCGAAACAGGGGAGAATTGACCTTTTTGCGGGCCTGTTGGGTGGTACAGATGTTCACGTTCACGTGCTTATCTTGGTTAGTGACCGTTTTGCCATAATAGCCATTGCCCGTCAATTTCCACGATTCCCCGATGATGGCCTTACTCGGATCTTGATCACCTTGACGACGGGCAGACGTCACGATGTCGGCATTCCCCGCAAAACAGGCGCTGGGTACGTACTGTAAGACTTGGTACACGCGCGTGAGTTCCAGACTGTGGCTGATGTACCACTGTAGTAGCGGAGTGCCTAGCAAGATTTTCTCTGCCCACATACTGCCAATCAACATCCGTCGAGGTCGAGGCAAACACTCGTGTTGCTCAGCATAGGCACCCATGGTGTCTCCAATGTCATCCCGACCCACCAGTGTGTTCTTGAAAATAGGTGGGCACTGGGCGAAGAATGGTTTGAGAGTGTCGGGAACATGCAGGTCGCATTCCACAAAGCCGTAGAGGTCCCCGGAACGAATGGCGTCGAACATCTGTGGCAGACTCAGGAGTCGCCGACGACTGAGAGGGTACTCGCGCGCTTTAAGGAAACGGCGTAAATGTGGGAGGGCCTGGCACATGGTGTGAAATTCACACTCCCACATTTCGATGAGGTGGTATCCTCTCTCTTTGATGTAATCGCCGTTCTCCTGGACTTCTTCCCGTAATTCTTTCGCCGATTTCCCACGTCGTTGGTTGAAGCGTCCAGCGCTGAAATGGCATTCGTGGCCGTGCCAATAGCATCCATAAAACTGGAATACGGTCGGTGTTCTATCCACAAGGGCAAACCCATCGACGGGGAGTCGACGATCTCCTATGCGCTTCTCTGGGGCGTTGGTCTGATGGCGTGTGGAAATTCCCCGTCGATAGGCTTCCCAGTCCAACCACTGGTCGGCGAGATGTTTGTAGGGGTTGCGTTGCGGTGTGAAATGTTGACCTTCCGCCAACCAGCGCGTATAATGACCGCTGGGCATGGGCTGGGCAAGGGACCACAGGTACAGGGCATTGGCATCGAATCCGATGATTTTGGCACAGGGTTTCCCACCGGGGAGCGTGGTCACGTCCTTCTCGTGGTAGCGGTGAAAAATAAGACTGGGCCCGCCGACGATGTTCTGTTTTAGACAATCATACATGTCCGCGTCTTTTTGCTGTATCAGCGAAAAGTATGTAGGACAATCTTGAAAGAGATGGCGAAGCGCCAGACCCGGTAAACTCAAGCACTCCTTGAATATGTCGACGTGCATCTCACGACGAAAGAGTTGAACCATTTTCTCGGCCGCTTCGAGGAAAGGAACCACATCTAAGTTATTATACCATATCAGGAAATCTCGCAAGGTCTGCATATGTTGGTCGTTCAATACCTGCTGTAGTTCCCGGTACGTGTCTTCCGAACATTCCACTTGCTTCAAATCGTCAAAGAACGCGTCCCGGGGTGGCAACTGTGTTTCCTCCAAGCGGTCGAGCGTCGATATATACGTGTAAGGGAACCTCCCTTTGGTTTGTGCACAGTCATACGCCTTCACCCACTGATCATAGCTATAATTGGGAGCTAAGTAGTTCCGTACATCCAGGAAATGGAGTGACGTGGTAGTGAGGGCCATATGATTATTGATCTTCTTGATGACGGACTTGATGGTATTAGCCTGGGCCAAGTAAGGGTAGAGAAATTCCTTCACCATGTTCAAGTCGTATCGCCCCGAGTTGAAGCCCAGCACCGGTAACTGGCCTAGGTATTGTAGGAAGCGGGCTTTCAATTTCTCCGCATACGGTTTAGGTAAAGGTACATCCTGCGACTGAATGGGTTCCGGCTCCTGCGTGTCCGACTCTGACTCGGACTCTGACTCTTCATCGTCACTAAACGATACACCTGGTATAGGAATCCTGGAACTTGGACACCAACAATTCCGTACTGGCCGCACTCACTGCCTCTAAATACTCCATCATGCGGGTAATCAACTCATGGGAATCCCCGGTGGACACGAAACAGACAGGTGCAGCGTCATAGCCGGGTACGTTGATGGAAATGCTCACACTGAGGGGAATATGGCGCTGCGTCCACTGCGTTTTCGCTGAGAACATGTCCATGGACTCCAACAAAGGCCTCGAAATCGTAACACGCCCGGTAGGGAAAATAACGGTCCTCTTCCGGTATGACAATCCCTTCATCGGCCAGCTCCTCCAAAATGGTGGGCGTATTATGATACACACCACCAGGAAATTTGCGCTTCACACTGTTGTCACAAATCTTTTCGTGTCGATGTAGGTGCCCAGAGTGGTCAAACACCCGATGGCATTGGGCACAACTGTAGGATTGCGCGTACAGGCTCATATCGTAGATGAGGGAAAAATGACTCAACCCATTGTCGTCGAAGACATTGACTTTCATCGTAGAAGCATACCGTTCTGTTGAGCAATGAACCAATTCAGCCACAAATATGTCATCCTCGCATCGTAATCGGTATACAAAGATATTGATGCTGAACAGAGTTTCCACGACATCCAAATACTTAAAGGGGACTCCACGGAACTGCCGCTCATCCAAGTCTTGCTCCTGTAAATACTGTCTCCAATAGCCATTGGCCACTTTCTCACATTTCCGGGGATCACACTCGTCCAGATGCACGGCCAAACACCGAAACAGACATTTCCGGTCTTTGTAGGGACCATTTACGCCTCGCGTTAACGCATATACAGTCCTCTTCGATGAAGCAGCCAAGGTGGAAGAATGACAGGAGCACCGATAGGGTGATCTCTCATTTTGGTGACGAAAAATGTGACGTTCGTCACCATTTCCACAAGCCATTTGGTATTGGGGCGTTGCAACCGGGCCAATTCTAATGGGTCCAACGTAGTCAGTTGATCGATGAGTGGGTCCAGAGAAATTGCATCCGTCACCGCGAACGGCTGGTCAAACACATAGGTATTATTGCTGGGATAAAAATACCGCAACTGGTCCGTCTCTTTGTGCCGTAAGATGTAGCTGAATGTGATATTCAACTTGAACGCTGTCACCTGGTCTGTGAAAATGTTCTCGGCGTAAGTAGAAAGATACGTGAGGTCCTGCAGTCGAAAGTTATACAAGTCCAATAGACGACGGTGACGGTGAAAACAATGGCGTATGGTGGCCCAGTGACGTCGATAAATCTCACTCACACGCTCGTCTTCGGGCAAGACTTCAGCCGGAGGCGCTCCTGGATCCCCTGGAAAATCTTCTCCACGTTTCATGGTGCAGTGAGGCAAGTCCCGGTGATTCCTCCTGTCGTCAGAGTGGTTCAGGCTGGTCAGGTAGGCTGGTCAGGTAGGCTGGTGAGATAGCTCCGTTCGGCAGGCCAATGAATGCAGCAACCTTTGCGCGCCGGGGTCAAAGGTCAGTTCCGGTCACGTGAACGGAAGCGGAAGTGACCTCACAGAGGTCGTATGCAAATGTCACTTCCGAGATCTGAGCTCCACAGGCGTTGAGCTCCAAGAGCTCCGATCCAAGAGCTCTGCCACACGGGAGTTCCCACCACCACCACCGGGCGTGGAGTGGAGCTCTCGGAGCTCTGCCACACCGGGGTTACCACCACCACCACCACCACCACCACGACCGGGCGTTGACGCCCGTCAACGCCCGGTGGTGGCGTTGGTGGCGTTGGTGGCGTTGGTGGTGGCGTTGGTGGTGGCGTTGGTGGCGTTGGTGGTGGCGTTGGTGGCGTTGGTGGTGGTGTTGGTGGAGTTGGTGGTGGTGTTGGTGGTGTGCGGTGGTGGTAGAGTCTTTAAATATAGGAATGAACATGTGTCCATATGTATTGGTCCTCTCTCATGTGTCATCCTTGTTGTTGTTGTTGTTCTCTCTCCGGGGCTCTTAGAACTCGGCTCATGCACACACGCACACAGACACACAGACGCATACACACACACACACACACGCATCAGACGCATTCACATCCGGGTACATCCGTGTTCTTGTACATCCGAGCTCTTGTCAATGACGTCCGCGCCTACATCCGGGTTCTTGTCGCTGACGTCCAAGTTGAACTGATGGTGCTAAAAATAGATCAACAGCTAGCTTGCTATAAAAAGGAAACGGCCTGACCGTTTCATCAGACACTCTGTCAACCACCAAGATGTTCACTTGTACTACGTGCTCGAAATCGTTCACTCGCCGGCACGACTTGCGCCGCCATGAGAATACCAAGCACGATGGAACCGCCCGGTATAGCTGTACGATATGTAGGCCTACACTGTCGTTTCAGCGCCCAGATCATTTACAGCGCCATGAACGTTCAATTCATGGGCCACCCAAGCGTCCATACGAAGAATGTGGTCAACTCTTCAGACGACCCAGTCAGTTAAAACGGCATGAGCGTTTGATTCATGGTCCGTCACCATGGCATGAGGGGCAACTTTCCACTAAAGAGGCACCCAGGAGGGACAGATCCACTGAAGATGAACCCGGGGAGAAGAATGCCACTGGTGATGCGATCGCGGAGAGCCCGCCTATACCCACAGCTCAGAAGAGACTAGATATCCAGCCGGTTCCTAGCATTACTGTTTTCAGTCATACGCCTGACAACAACGAACATTTTCTGGAAGATGCGGTGGATGTTCCCAGCGATCTCTTATCCGAAGATCATCCAGTGAGTGAGATATATCGACGCCATTGGCCCATGATCCGACACTGCTTCCACCGTCATCGCCCTATATTGGACTTGTACAATTTCCGACTGACCGACCTCGCCCGTCTACGCAGCTACGTGGAAGCCATCTTCAATGATCAACCTACGTCCTTCACATTAAATGTAGCATTTGGCTACATCTTATGCCATAAGATGACGCGCGAATTGTGCTATTTCTATTCCAGTGCCATCAACCCAGTGTACGACCATCCTTTCACAATCACCAATCGGGCGTCGCTAGAGACGATGCTGGCCCAACTGGACACTGTGGATCCCTTGGAATGGGCCTATGAACAGCGTCCCAACACCAAATGGATAGTGGAGAGGGTCACCAATGTTACGTTCTTCGTGGTTAAACTGACCCACCACCCCAATCGGCTGAAAGTATTCACCCATGCACTGAAAGATACTCAGAATGCGTAAACAATTATCTGAGGATATGTTTCCTCAACGGTATCCTGGCCTGCCCGATGACGATTAGAAACAGCCTACATCCGGTAGGTAGTTGAACTGAGTGTGCTAAAAATAGATCACCAGCTAGCGTACTATAAACGGGAAGCGGCCTGGTCGTTTCATCGGATACTCTGTCAACCACCAAGATGTTCACTTGCACAACTTGCCAGAAGCAGTTTATTCGCCCAGAAGATTTGCGACGACACGAGGCCTCCATCCACAACGGTGCACGATATACTTGTATAACCTGCGCACGGTCATTTAATCGGGAAGATGCTTTACTGCGCCATGAACGCTCACTCCACGAGGGTGCGACGGAACAATGTAATGAATGTGGTCAACTCTTCAAACGACCCAGTCAGTTAAGACGGCACCAACGTTTGATTCATAGTCCATCACCACGGTATGCGCGACAACCTTCTACTATAGAGGAGCCGCGGAAGGTCAGGCCCAGTGAAGATAAGCCCGGGGAGACGAACGCCACTGGTGATGCGATGACGGAAAGCCCGCCTATACCCACAGTTCAGAAGAGCCTGGATATCCAGCCGGACCCAAGCGTTACGGTTTCGAGTCATTCGCCTGACAACATCGAACATTTTCTGGTCGAGCCCATAAATGTTTCCTGGCGATCTCTTACAGGACAACCATCCAGTGAGTGACGACGATCGGGGCCATTGGTCTATGACACGGTACTGTTTCCACCGTCATCGCCCTATTCAAGATATCTACAATTTCCCACTGACCAAACTCACCCGTCTACGCAGCTACGTGGAAGCCATCTTCGAAGATCAAACTACGGCCTTCAAATTGAATGTCGCTTTCGGGTACATCTTACGTCACAAAAAGACGGACCAGTTACGGTATTGTTACCCCAGGGCCAACAACCTTGTGTTTGACCTGCCGTTTACCATCATTCACCGGGCGTCGCTAGAGATGATGCTGGCCCAAGTGGAACAATTGGATGCCTTGAGATGGGCACATCGTCAACGCCCCAACACACAATGGGTGGTAAAGAGGGTAACGAATGTTACGTTTTTCGTGACCAAGACGACCAATCAACCCATCGGGTGAATGCGTCACCCATGCACTGATGAATACCACAACATGCCGTACATACTCTCTATGTCTACATGCTGATCGTTGACTTGAGCTCAGTAAACACTTGTGCCTGATGTGACGATGCGTTGAATAATAAAACACGGTGTTTGATATTTCGAATGCGAACATCAGCCTGGGTATGATGTAAAATTTGGGGATAATAAACTATATGACAAAAACTTCTTGTTGTTCTCTCATGTATCATCCGTGTTGTTGTTGTTCTCTCTCCGGGGCTCTTAGAACTCGGCGCATGCACACACGCACCCAGACACACAGACGCATACACACACACACACACGCATCAGACGCATACACACACACACGCATAAACACACGCATACAGACGTATACACACACACGCGCGTACACACACACGTACGCACACATGCACACAGACACACAGACACACACGCACATACACACACACACATACACACACACGTACACGCAAGCACACGTGCACAGACACACAGACGCATACACACACACACACAGACGCATACACACACACATGCACGCACACACACACACAGACGCATAAACATACACACACACACACACATGCATTCTCATTGCGCATTGCGCCGCAAGGTCAATGGGGCTCGACATGCGCTTTCAAACTACTAATCCATCCTTCACTGCCCCAAAATGCCCACTTTCGCTACTACTCGTACCGATGACGTCACTAATGACGTCACAGATGATGCGAACATCCCTTAAATCGGAATCTACACCCTAAGCGCTACAAAATGGCACCTCGCACGATCCATTCGGACCAAGGATGGTCCCTCTCTACCCCAAACACCTTCCTTCACTGCCCCAAAATGCCCACTTTCGCTACTACTCGTACTGATGACGTCACTGATGACGTCACAGATGACGCGGACATCCCTAAATTGAAGATGTACACCCCGAGAGCTACAACATGACACCTCACACGACGCATTCGGACCAAGGATGGTCCCTCTCTATCCCAAACACCTACCTGCACTGCCCCAAAATGTGCACTTTCGCTACTACTCGTACCGATGACGTCACCGATGACGTCACAGATGAAGCGAACATCCCTAAAATGGAGATGTACACCCCGAGAGCTACAACATGACACCTTACACGATGCATTCGGACCAAGGATGGAGCATCTCTACACCAAATACCTTCCTTTCACTGCCCCAAAATACCCACTTTACTTACTACTCGTACTGATGACGTCACCGATGACGTCACAGGTGACGTGAACAGCCCTCAAATCGGTTCTACACCCCGAGAGCTACAAGATGACACCTCACACGACGCATTCGAACCGTGAATAGCCCATCTCGACCCCAAATACCTTCATGTACTGCCCCAAAATGGCCACTTTACTTACTACAACCAACTGCGCATGCGCAGATTAACGCGACTTGCATTCAAAAACACACCATTCTGACTCTACCCCACACAAGCTTCACTTTGACACCTCACACGACCCATTCGAATCGTGAATAGCCCATCTCTACCCCAAACACACCCCTACATAGCACCCAAAATGCCCCCTTTCGCTACTACTCGTACTGATGACGTCACTGATGACGTCACAGATGACGCGGACATCCCTTAAATCGGAATGTACACCCCGAGAACTACAAGATGACACCTTCCAGGACGCATTCGAACCGTGAATAGCCCATCTCGACCCCAAATACCTTCATGTACTGCCCGAAAATGGCCACTTTCGCTACTACTCGTACCGATGACGTCACCGATGACGTCACAGATGACGCGGACATCCCTTAAATCGGAATGTACACCCCGAGAACTACAAGATGACACCTTCCAGGACGCATTCGAACCGTGAATAGCCCATCTCGACCCCAAATACCTTCATGTACTGCCCCAAAATGGCCACTTTACTACTACAACCAACTGCGCATGCGCAGATTGACGCGACTTTCATTCAAAAACACACCATTCTGACTCTACCCCACACAAGCTTCACTTTGACACCTCACACGACCCATTCGAACCGTGAATAGCCCATCTCTATCCCAAACACACCCCTACATAGCACCCAAAATGCCTGTTTTCTATACTACGGGCCAGGCTGCGCATGCGCAGACTATTGAACACGGACGAACCATTAGTGTAGTCAAGTGCTCCTCCACGAGAGCTTCAAAATAAGACCTCACTCGACCCCAGGGGACCATTAGGGACTAGACTCCAACATGTCCACCCCGTATGGGCCTATACACCCATAGCCATGCAGTATAGGCCTATGGGCCTACCCAGGCCTCGGTGACTTTTTTCAAAAATTTCACCGATTCGCTCCGCAACACTTCCTATCGTGTTCTAAATGACGAGACGAGTAAAACGAGACCCCACAACCCTACCGCAAATGTATAGAAGTACGTTTCTCAGGGGGGTAAACATTGAACCTATACCCCAGTATGGGACTATATGGGGCTCGGTGACTTTTTTCAAAAATTTCACCGATTCGCACGGGGACACTTCCTATCATGTTCTAAATGACGAGACGAGTAAAACGAGACCCCACAACCCTACCGCAAATGTATAGAAGTACGTTTCTCAGGGGGACAAACATTGATCCTATACCCCAGTATGGGACTATATGGGGCTCGGTGACTTTTTTCAAAAATTTCACCGATTCGCACGGGGACACTTCTTATGTTCTAAATGACGAGACGAGTAAAACGAGACCCCACAACCCTACCGCAAATGTATAGAAGTACGTTCTCCAGGATGGTCCTATACCCCCCATACCCCATATAGGCATTTTCACGTAATTTAGGATAAAGTCCGTGTTCCGTATTTTTTCCGGAAAATTTTTACATACACCCACCCTGGAACTAGTGGGGGATAACTCTATTGCTAGACAAGCCCCGTTAAGCCCGGCGACCTATATACCCCCCATACCCCATATAGGCATTTTCCCAGGTTTTTCGATAAAGTCCGTTTTCCGTATTTTTTTTTTCAGGAAAAATTTTACATGCACCCCCACCCATGCTTGAAATATACTTCACTTTGATACCTCATACAACTCCATCGGACCATTATTGGATCCCCTAGCTCCAAAACGTCTATTTGCATACCCTTGGGCCACCGCGCATGCGCAGAATGCCGCTATTTCAACCCCACACCCAGTCCATCAGATGCCCCTTCACGAATGCTTCACTTTGATACCTCATATGACCCCATTGGACCATGAGTAACTCCCCTAGCTCCAAAACGGCTATTTCCATACCCTTGGGCCACCGCGCATGCGCAGAATGCCGCTATGTCAACCCCACACCCAGCCCATTAGATGCCCGTTCACCTAAGCTTCACTTTGATACCTCACTCGACCCCATTGGTCCATTAGTGGCTCCCCTAGCTCCAACACGGCTATTTCCACACGGTTGGTCCACACGAGTTGTCTCCCTTGCGTCAGTGTGTGCAGATGGCGCTGTGGTTAGGATCGACGCCGTGATGTGGCAAGGGCGTCCCCACACTATCCTGGAGCCGCCATTTTGTTTGTTGATTTTCTGCGGAGATACACGGGACAATAAACACTCGACCCTAGGGTGGTACAGATGCTAGACTGATCCTATTAACATGGTACAACACCTATAGATTATGTTTATTACTAGGACGTCAGCGAAATACTAGTACCCATCCTCCGTATGGCAGAACTGTACAACCCAGAACAAGTCTAGACATGCCTTGATCACGTGATCGTCATTGGGAAACCCCCACTGGGGAATCCCCCCTGGGAAACCCCGCCACACTTCCGCCACAAATTTTACCCGGGGGGAACAAAAAAGTAGGTCAATATGCGCTGTAATAGCCTTTATATGCTACTCATGCTTGACCCACCTATAGATCCGTATGACTGGGTGTAAGTTTCGGTTTCCCATTTTTTGTTCACCTGCCAATCACACCGGCAGCATTGTCTTCCAGGTGAAGCCATGTTCGAAGGTCAGCGCAACAAACTTCGACCTCTGTTACGCCTCATTTCTCTCATCCTCGTCAAATACCGAGATATTTCCATTTTATATGCTACCCATCGTCACATTAAATGGAACAGGACAGTCCTTCACTGTAACGAAAGTTACGCATGGGCATCAGCATGGCGAAAGAAAGCTACAAGGCGAGATGTTGGGGTTCTCAGAAATGTATTGCATGCTGGTGGTATTGTGAATCATTAAATAACTTCATGCATACTGATGATCTAATATTACAATAAATTCTGACTTTGAATCTATAACGTTATTACATTAACATGAAAATATTTCCAAACAATTTTTGGTTTGATCTGGACTGACGATGCCATCTCCATGTTTGCTTTCAAATCTGCTGTAGCTTCAGCGAATCAAGGCTCAAGGCGTCATGTTTGGGTTCTCAGAACGCTTGTTACCGTTAAGTCTGCCTTTTTATGCAAGAACCTTATATGCCTTACAGAAATTGCGCTTTTTGATTTCAGGTTATGAGAGTGCCCCGTGGGGCTTCCGGGGATTGACCTGGGATGTCGTCGTGCACACCGCAGGTCATGGTAAGAATAGGCCTCAGCTCCCCAGACAGCTTGTCGTAAGAGACGACTAACTGAGGCACCCGTAAGATTCCCGGGTGTGAAAAGGAATAGGACCCCACTAGTGTGGTTCCCGAGTGTGAAAAGGAATAGGACCCAAAGTCGTGATAAGACTGAAATATAGTTGAAAGCGACGTTAAATCATATTCACTCACTCACTCAGATTATGAGAACACTATTTGAATTCAACTGATATATTCCCGATTAGCATCACAAGCCGTCAAGAAAAGCTTGGCGTCTTATCACGTGAAAAAACTAAAAACAAAATGTATGTCTCAAATCTTCACTTGCTATTGCTATGGCCTTATCTCCCTTAGGAGTATCATTTGCAAATAATTAAAACTGAAAGTTGTCTCCCCTTAGGGAGCTCAGCCAGGTCGGCTAGGTTACTTAAGCCCCTGCTCTCTCCTGAATTTCTCTTTGTTGCTCAAATCTACACCTGCTGTTGCTATGGATTATCTCCCTTTAGGTGCATCCTTACAAATAGTTAAAACGAAAAGTTGTCTCCCCTTAGGGAGCTCTCTCAGCTCAGCTAGGTTACTTAAGCCCTGCACAATCCTGAATCTCCCTCTTTCTCTATTTGTACCTGCTCGAGTGTGGTGCATATCAAGGAAGTGTCCTATAGTGCTGGTTTGGTTGTTGTTGGTTTGACCTTCGGTTGTACCTTTGCTAAACTAGTATTTTTTCTTGCTGTATTTCTTAGATATTATGTCTGAGATATCTGTCCCTGTAAATTCTAATTCATGCCGTTCGTGTTGGCAGTTTTGGTCTAGTTTGGATGCTCACACGAAAGGTCACCTTTGTTACCGTCAGCCACGTGTTTAGAGTGTCTAAGTTGGGATGTTACCGCCTGGAGGTTTATGCCCAGGCTTGACGAGCGTATTTATTACGGGTTACGGTAGACCCTGCTTTATCTGCGGACGAAAGACGCCAAAATGAAATTGCTCTTGTCGGAGATTTCCAATTTTAACTAAGATCTTTCTGGTTTCTTGTTTGGATTTATCGCATAGATTTAGTCCAGCCAGCTTCTATTAGAATCCGTTTCAGTGAGACGGTTTGTACGTTAGGATAATGTTAATATCCCAGGCAGTTCAGAACCGGTTGGTAAAGTCTTGTCTGGCGCGTTTGTGCACACACCCGTTTCTTTGTTTGGACAACAAAGGATTCTGTCCAAAGCCCGGCTTTCTCGACCGCTCTTTTGTTATCGGGAACGTGTGTTCCGGTGACACATCTGAACTTTGATCGCTGGTGAAAGCGACTGATCTGTCCAGAGTACAGTGCGTAAGCCTGTCCGGCTGGGATATTTTTATGACGATGAAACTGTACGAAAAACGAGCAAAAGATTTTTGCTTCATGGGTCGGCCTGTAGTCCAGTCCATTGGAAACAGAAACGCTTCAACTAGTTTCTGCAGGGAAATTGTATTCTCGCTGTTTTAAACGATAACACCTTCATTTTTCGTGTTGTTGTTGTTGTTGTTGTGTTTCGGACTTTTCAGTTTTTGGTAGTTTACTTCCATGCATACAGTTCATTGTTCCTACCAAAATTTATTCTCTTGTTATATCAAGTGTTATTCTGTTTATTTGATATCTTGTGAACAAGAGAGAAAACTTGCAGAGATTTTTCTGTCTTTTATTCTTACGTTGTTGTTGTTGCGTTTGTCTTCGTCGCCACAAGTCAAAGCTACACACTAGTCTACCACGTCTTTGTTACATTTTAATAAGCCTACCATATTACTCTCTTTGTGTATTCAAGGGTGTGTTGATCAAGAAAAGAGATAACGAGATTGTTTATTAAGAAATTGTGCTATTCTTTGGAACACATTTTTCTGCTAGTAAATATTCCATTGTGATATATTTATTTTTCACAACCAAATTTTCCCATCGTTATACTGTATTAGACTTACAATTCAAATTGAGTTGAGCTTTAATTTTATTTTTATTTCTCTTTCTGAGAAATTAATATTATTAGCTTGAGTGTGAGTTTATTTCTCCGGGAAGTCTTTAGAATTGTTCTCGTTCAACGACACGTAGGGTGTTTATTGATCTTTCCCTGGTCTGTTGGCCGGGCAAAGATCAAGCCTGAAGTTACTCAATCATCTGCTTGGGACAGCATAAGACTGTTTCCATCGGGCGGTCTTCTTGTACTTCGTAAGTTACTTTCGTCTGAGAACGATAACCAGTTACAGCCTAGTGAGAAGAACGACAGACAGCTCCTAAGCAATGTTCTTTGCCGTTTTTCTCCTCGACAGCTTCGTCCAAACATCTTTGGTCTACAGCATTTGTTTGATCTTAATTTTTATTGTCTACCGGCGAGAGACTGGATGATAATTTCATCTATTCCGTTTGAGGACTTGTGTAGTTTAGACCTCTAATTGGAGGGTGAGTCTAGATTGAACATTGTTTTTGTTTGGTCAATTCAAATTGTGAAATTTAATGACCTTAGTTTATCTACCGGCGAGAGACCTCAAAATGTAATTGCTGTCTTCGGGGAATTTTAAATTTTATTGAAGATATTCCTAGTTACGTTGGAAGTATCTTTGTGTTGTCGGGGATGTTGCTACCAGGGGAGTTACGCCCACGATTAACGCAAGGAACAATGAATGTGTTCTTCATCTCCTCTGCGTTTCAAATCTCATTACAGTTTCGCGAACTACGGCTGTTTCGTTCGGACTCCATTGTGACTTTTCGAGTTTCGGGTTTACAGTTTTCGGATTCAACTTCAGTTGTTTTTCCTTCTACGTCGTTCTTGTTCGCCATAACGTCGTTCCTGTTCACCTAAACGTCGTTTCTCGTACATTTAAAAGGTTGTACCCTGCTCCATTGTGAGCGTATATGTACAATAAATTGAACTGTTTTGAAAGAAATTGGGGAAACCACTACGCCATTTTCTCACGCAACGCTTTTCTCGTTTCGCATTACGTCGTTCTGTTACACCTCAACGACGTTCCATTACGCTGTCACGTTGTTCTCGTACACGTGTACGTCGTTCTCGTACATCTGTTAGACGTTCCCGCACGCCATAACGCCGTTCACCACGTCGTTCTTTTATACCTCCTTATCAGGGTCGTCAAGTTCGACAGTCCCGGTCTCCATTTCTAGATCTTTCTCTTGATTGTCATAGAGGCTTCGACGTTTGTTCGCCTGCATGTCTTGACTTTGGTGTTTTTCGTTAAAAAAAAAATAAAAAATTCCTTTCGACAATTCGGTTGATGCGTCTTCATTATCGCTTGGTTGACCTCCATCGTTTTGCGAGATGCATATCTTCTTATACCCATTCATCCTCGTCTTCGGCGTTCCCTACGATTCACCATCGACGGTCGTCGGTTTGAGTGGCAAGCCCTCCCGTTCGGAGTCTACATCGCCCCTTGTATCACTTCTCTAGTCTTGGCGTTTTTCTTCATCTCGGCGCTTTCACTTCGAGGTTTGCTTAGGTTCGTCGTTACTTTGGGAGCAGTTTTTCGACACTCTCCATCAGGTGCTTCGTCCCCGTATAGACCGTTGGACCAGTTTTTAGACGTTGGCATTATAGTTGTTTTGTCATCAACTCGTAGGGCAATTCATTTCTACGCAGGACCTTACTCATTACGGTCGTCTCCTAGTTCGTTCACTGCAGTGCCATCTGTCTTATTTACAGACGTCATTCCTCAATCCATTAGTGCTGGTATTGACGTCTCTACATCCACATCTGATTTGGTGGCAGTCCCGCCACATCGTCATGCGGGGTGTTCCTTTGCGATTTCCATCTCCGGATCACCATCTCTACACCGATGCTTCCGAGACCCGTTGGGGAGGCCATCTGGACGGACTGGAGGTGTCCGGCAGATAGTCTAGGTTGGATGCCAGACTTCACATCAACTTTCTGGAAATGAAGGCAGTCATCCTAGCAGTTCAGCATTGGAGTTGGCGTCTCGTGAATTCGTCCCTTCTCATCGCTACGGACAACTCTACTGTCAGTGCTCACATCAACAAGATGGGTACCACTCGATCTTTGTCAAGGTTTCATCTTTGGTGTGGGATCTTTATGACTGGGCTCTCATTCATCTCTGTCATCTCAATGCTCGCCATGTTTCGGGTCGGCTCTTTGTTTTAGCAGACCACCTTTCTCGCCCCGACACCGTGCTTCAGATCGAATGGCCTTCATCCAGAGGTCTTCAGCCAGATCTGCAGCATCTGGGAGACCCCCCTTGATCGACTTGTTCGCGACGAGGAACTATGCACAGTTCGCCCACTTCGTCAGTCCGATTCCGTACCCTCAAGTTTTCGCCATCGACGCCCTTTCAATCAACTGGGACTACTTCCTGGCTTATGCCTACCCGGGTACCTATGGCCCTGTTTCAGGAAGTTCTTCTTTAGATTACTCGGGACGACTGCGTCATTCTCCTCTTGGTTCCGTGGTGGCCTCGTCGTCAGTGGTTTCCGGTACTGGTTCCACTTCTCACTGCTCCGCCACGTCGTTTTGTTTGGCCCAACCTCACGGGATAATACATCACAACCCGCGGTGGCCCAACTTACACGTCTGCAGACTATCCAGAGTGCACTTACAGTCCAAGGATTTTCAGCAGAAGTTGCACAGACGATGGTTTCAGCCAATCGATCTTCCACATCGCAGCTCTATCAATCGAAATGGGCCTATTTCGCCTCCTGGTGCCGAGAACGTGATTCCGATCCCGACTCTGCCTCTCTTTCCTTAGTAGCTGACTTCCTCCTTCACCTACATCGTGATAAGAAGTTTCGAATCGGCGCCATTGAGGAGTTCCGGTCTGCTTTGGCTAGGGTTTTACGTGTTTCGATCGGCATCGACATTAGTCTGAATGACAATATCTCTGCTCTCCTACCTGCTTTCGCCTTAGTCTCGCCGTACTCGCCAGCTGTTGCCGAAGTGGGATTTTGGTGTGGTTCTTAGTGCCCTGCTTCGTCCGCCCTTCGAACCGTTACAGTCCGCCTCTATTAGGCTGTTTCCCACAAGACTGCTTTCCTGGCGGCTTTCGCTTTGGCGTCTAGAGTTTCCGAGTTTCACGCTCTGGAAAGGTCGTCTTGACCTGGACGGCAAATTGGTCTCCCATTTCCTTTCGTCCCGTCCCTGAGTTCATCGCCAAGAATGAGGCTGTGCGCCAAGGTCCTTGTGCTCAACGTTTGTACTCCATCCCTGCTTTATCAGACTTTGTTCGTGACCTTGAGGACGACATCCTGTTATGCCCTGTACGAGCCATACGTCACTATCTCACTCGTACCGACCCTGGTTGGGGTTCTCGTCGTCTATTATTCCTGTCTCTTCAGCCAACTGCAGTGCGTGACATTACCAAGAATACTATCGCTTCTTTCTGTGAAATTAATATTATTCGCTTGAGTGTGAGTTTTATTTCTTCGGGAAGACTTTAGAATTGTTTCTCGTTCGACAACATGTGGGATGTTTATTGATCTTTCCCTGGTCTGATGGCCGGGCAAAGATCAAACCTGGAGTTACTCAGTCAGCGGTATTGTGCGTTCCGTTTTGACACTAACCCATACTGCTGATTTTCCTTAATGTCACCAGTGTTATCGTCCCCTTAAACTGATTATACTGGTGACGTTTGTAAAAATCAGCGTTTAGGTGCCCCAAATGTGTTTCCGTTAGTGGTGACAAATAAATAAATCAGCGATTATATCTAAGCGGTCGGTCTTTGATGTCAAGGGCCGAGGCATCGGTAGAGATAAATGTTCGTGAGGCAGGACGTGTGTCTCTTGTCGGCATTATCGGTGACGCGCAGACGATACCGCGGTTTAGCTATCCATATCTACTGTTAATCACCAAATATGAGCGGAAATCAGCACGAAGGGCCCAAACGTCCAGATAAGTTGTAGATCTGATCTGTTTTGCCGAGTAAAGGTGTTCTAGGATGTAATCAGTTCAAGTAACTTTGAATACGAGAGAAAACTTGATGTGGAGTACAGTATGGCCTTCTTTATATTCAAGGCATTCTAAATGTTTTATATTAAACTTCATCTTAAGACATCTTAGGTTCATCTTTAGACTTACCATAATATATGCTGATACATAGTGTTTGTTCTCAAACAGATTTGGTGTCTATAAATATCGCGAGCACACACCCAGTTATACGGGCAGAAATGGAATGTGTATATGTCATAATTAATAAGGAGTGGAAGGTATTAATATTGGGATATTACAGGAACGTTCCTTTCAACGCATACATGCATACAGCGGCATTTTGGTCTCGCATTTCCTTTCGTCCCGTCCCTGGGTTCATCGTTCATTTGGGCCCTTCGTTCTGATTTCCGCTCGAATGAATATGCCCGTGCAAGTGTAAACGCACTGGTATTTTTTGGTCCGGATCAATTTTATTTTTGGATTGTCTTGAATCAGTCATTTTGGTTTAATTTGACACTTTCTAAATTAACTGATGGCACGATTATTGTGTAAAATAAGGCCATAATTGCTTCATTTGATGAACACAAATACGGGAAGCAGACTTAGATAACAGGACTGATTTTTTTTTGTCTTCCCCCGTATTGTTATAGATTTTCAATGGCTGGAGCACATCGCCACACGAGGGAAGCCATTCGCCTAGCTCGGTTCATACGATTTGGGACGGACGGTGCGAGAAGGCTATTCCGGTGATGTGCAGTAACTGCGGCTATGCCGACACTTGCTGTTCCGAAATCACCCGAATGACGGCGAAATGGTCCGAGACGCCGAACAGGGGTGAAGCTGCGGATATGGACGTTCGTGTGAGGGCCCAGATTGCCGGGGAGATGCTGGTAGCTCTATGCCGTGAAGATGTACAACCGTTCTATCTCAACCCTCCGAGGATGTTATCCATCATTGTTCAAGAAACAATGGTAAGATTGATACAGAGCAAAAGTCGGGGTAGCAACAAATAACTCAGTGCGATATAAAAAGAGTACAATTTTTTTTTAGATTCAAATATATTACTTCCGATTATGCGACTCTGAGGAATGGATAAAATAAACAACACTTCGCATTTATATAATATGATCAAAGATATTGATGAATATAAACCAATTGAATAAAAATTGTCACAAAATAAACGCAAACTGGTTACAACCAGATCTGAGAATCGCTCTCCATCTAAAATGTTGCTGATTTTAGATCTGGGAACCAGGCACCTGTTTCCGTGTCAAAAGATCAAGCTATCGGCAGATCAAGGTCACGTGCAATTCACGGAGCCTGCCTGGCCCGTCTTATCTTGCGGTGATGGAGCGACAGGTTTAATCCTATGATATGTAATTTAAAACTCCTCTTCCCCTATATTTTAACTGGTTTCATCAGATCAGTAGTTTGTTCTCTAGAAACGATGTTGATATTCGATAACAATATATCGAACAAATACATGTACAACAGACATTTCGGGTCAACCCGAACCCCCCTCACGGAGCTGGGCGTTTCAACCCCAAATTGTCAAATTGCGGACAAACTCTGTGAGTGGTCAGTACTCAACACGGAAACGGGGGTGTTGTTCTCGGATCTACATGAGCGACAAGTGAAGATGGAGAGCTGTTTTAATCAGATTGAAATACACGGAATCTGAGAAGTCGTTACAGAGCTCAATAAAATGCGCTCAATACCATTCTGACATCCAATGTTATGCAATAAGAAAAAAGGTGTTAGAGATCTCCGATATAGATGCTGACAGCACCAAAAATAATGGTGGTTGGTTGACGCCGTCACCAAATTCCATCATTACCAATGAATGTACATTGAACCCTGTGAATAATAATGCAAGTGCTTGTATTTATTTTCATGCTCAGGTCCGATTTGCCAAGTTGAAGGTGGACGAAGATGACGTTTTGAAGATTCGTGGTGGTGACCTCAGACGAGATGATCTAACCATCTCCTACACAAGACCATACAACATCTTAAACAAACACGATCGGGAATATCTGAGCTCTGCTCTGTTGAGATTATCTGATCTAACCGGTTACGATGCATGAATAGCCGGTAATATGAATATATTACCCCTACCAGATCTCGTTCAGTGACTGCCGGTGGAATATTAATTTCTGGGAAGTTGGTAAGATATCGGTAGGTAGATTTTCGCAATAATATTGCTGGAAATGTTCTCTACCTCCTGAGAGTGCTAATGGCAAAAAGTGCGCAACTCGCAACAGAAGAAAAAAATTGGGACCTAGAAATCTCCGTTTTCGGTGTCCTCGATGTTGCTGTATTTTTATATGTATATAATATGTTTCGCAATTTGTAAGTGATTCGAAAAAGACAAACTACTGCTAACTGGATATATCATATTTGTAATGTACATTTCTCAAATCGAATCGTTGTTTTTTTAGTTTTTTTTTTTTTACTAATGAGTTTCATTGGAATTGTATGATAAAGTATGATTAATAAAGAGCACAGTTATTGTTTCGTCTTAATTGCATTAACCTGCCGCGGTCATGAATTCTGGGAAATGATGTTTAAGATGAAGATGAAAGTTTTGTCAGTGTTGCCGTTCATAATAGAATATTCCAACAAAAAAAATTGTATTATTATTTATTATTTTATTCTTATTTATATTTTCCACCTTATACTTCTGCATGTATATACCACAATGTCGGTGAATATGAGCACATATTTCAAACTGGATTTTATGACTTGGAGGTTCCCGTGGGCGAAAATGACGACAAACTCAACCTCTTTCACCTGAGCGTGCTAACCCGATAAGCGTTCGCTTTTAATTCGATAGCTATTTTATCCTCTCTCGAAGACTATGCATTACCGGTGAGGAAAGTGTTGGCTCATCTGCTCGGTCGTATTAACCTTCAATGCATAACCAATACGAGCAAATAGTACCATGTACATGTACGTATGTGACATCGGTATTTTCATACGGAGAGTAATCATACTGTTTAAGCGTGAGGGGCAGCCACCAATAAGTCGGAGTTGTATTAACTTTTATGGAAATACCTGGCGATTTAGTTTCCCCCTCTAATTTTCCAGGTGGAAAATACAAGCCATTTAACTGTGAATATACGTATCTTTTGTGTTAATGTTAAAGAGTATAAATCTGTGTGTAGAGGAAGCAGTATTTTACTGACACTGAAATCAGTGCGCATGCTCTTCTTAGTATGCCTGTACACGATCTGCATTGTCTTGATCCTGTGGATATAACCCTTTGCTTTGTTTCAACCGGTGAAGTGATTTCATTATGTCGTTCTCAATTGCACCGAAATTTCTACAGTCATTTTCTGTAAGATATGTACACGTTTTGAAACGGAAGTTATCCGATTTTCTTTTGAATTGCCCCTCTGCATTTTTGGCCATACACTCGAGGTCTTCATCACTGGCACTGATGCTCAGGAAGTGAAGTACTTTCCGAATTTCTCCAATTGGGTTTTTCCGGAGATCATCGTATTCGACTACATAGAGTGGCCCGTGAAACTTCATCCATAATGTATAAAATTCTTCCCATCGGTTCATCTGTGCTTTAGCAAATTTTTCCCATTCTGAAATGAAAAAAATAAATTGTGCGTGTTTGTATAATGCATTAAATTTTCTCTGTCTCGGCATAGCCCGACATGCGAAAGTCAGAAGCAAGAAGCCCCTGGTATTCCGCTTTCTATAGTCGTTAAATTATGATACCCTTAATCTAAGCATTTTATGTTATGACACCTTGTACTTATCTTACACGTAATATATTTATATTACGTTTAAGGTGAGTATAAGGTGTCTGTTGGGGTAATCTCTAAACCTTAACATCAGTTGCAAGAAAAGTCGGTAGATCCTCCTGTCCAGAGTGCCTCAAACCGATCCCAACATCCCCGTGCGCGCATGGACAGTTCCTTTTTATCTGGATACTGTCTCTCCGTGAAATGATTGAACTTTCAATTGGAATTACCAGTCTCATGCGCAATTACATGTATAAGCCTTTGGATTGATTCGTATGGTTTATATACAATTATGTACCGATCCGTCTACCGATTTCCTCGCCAATTTTCACTGTAATTGTTGTAACATCAAATTTACAGTTGAGCTAGTCCGTTTGAGACCGATGGTGGCTTCCATTTTGTTTTATGCTCGGGCTACACGCGCTATGTGGGAATTTATTCAGCTCTGCAAATGAATAGATGTTATATGTAATTAGTAAATCGTATACCAGCATGAGATGTAGTACTTTCCTATCATAGGGAAGACTGGCACGGCTCGAAAATCTAAGACTTTGACGATCAGAATTGCGTTCTGCTCATTTGATCGGAGAACAAAGGTCCGCAAAGTATGCACATACTTTTTGTTCTTGGTCGTTATAGCCTGATACTACAGTGTTTTCTTAGTGCAAATATTCTGATTGGGTGGGAAGGGGGGGGGGGAGGCGGTGGGGGATTTGGCTTAATGTCGCACTCAAGTTTGTTTCACTCATACGGTGACAGTCAGTTTGGTTGGTGGAGGAAGCCGGAGTACCCGGAGAGAATCACCGCCCGTCGGCAATTAACTGAAAAACTTCCACACAT
>JAVTVY010019615.1:0-78132 GCA_036873755.1 Hanleya hanleyi | reverse complement strand
TGGCATGCTTGCTCATGCTCTCGAGATCTTGGTTGCTTGCTTCTGCTGCCCCCCCCCCCTTTTTTTGATGATGGGATTAATGGACTAGGCGTTGGGCTGCTACTATCGGGCCCAACGTAGTCATCCTGTCTGTCTGCACGGACATGCCCTTAGGGTAGAAGCACATGTGTCAACGATGTCATTCAGTGATAGGTTCTTCCAAAGTGACCAAGATGTAGCGATGGCCCTGACTTCATGCGACGATGCCCTAGACAGAATAAGTGGGGCGTCGATGGCTAGCTGGAACGTCCAATGAACCGTCTTCTTCAGCCATGCCGCAATAGTATTTTTAGTGATGTCGGCTGATGCACCTGGCTGTAGTGATAGGAATAGGAGTCGTCTCGTGCCTCTGGACGGATCTGTTATCTGAATGTAGTGGCATAATGCTCTGACTGGACACAGAAATCGGTCCTCCAGTGGGCCTACGAAACCCGTTAACGAAGGAATCTGGTAGAGTCTTTGTGCACACGGTCCCTGTCGAGTAGATTCATTCTTTGCGATGAGCTCCGGGATCGGGTGGAAGGACACTCTAGACCAATCTGCTGTTCATGCGAAGGAACTCCGAACCAGTGTATAAAGTTCGGATATTCTTGTAGCCAGAGCGAACGTCGCAAGGAAGGCTGTCTTGTAGGATAAAGCCTTAATGGTTGTTGAATGCTGAGGCTCAACGTTAGACGTAGAAATGCACTCAAAACCACTCCCAGGTCTCACTTGGGTAATAACTGACGTGTTCAGTGAGACTGCAGGGAAAAGGACTGGAGGAGCGCTGATAATTTGCTATCGTGTCCAATACTAATTCCAGACGTCAGTTTCAGGACTCTTGCTAATGCTGATCGATATCCTTCAATGGTGATTGGTTGAAACTTCCTGTCCTGGTGAAGATGTAATATGAAGTGAGCCACTATAGGAACAGAGGTAGCGTTGAGATCCCCTGGCCTCGCACCAAGCGCTGTACTAGGCCCACTTAGACTGATATAGCTGTGAAGTGAATGGCCTATTTGCTGCCGCCATTGCTTCTGCAACTGGCCTTGAAAAACCCTGGTCTGCGAGGGAATCCTGGATAGTCTGCAGACGTGTAGGTTGAGCGATTGCTGGTCGTGGTGCCGGATTCCGTGAGGCTGATCGAATAGTCCGGGCCACCAAGGTAGTTGACGTGGTTGATCCGTTAGTAGACGTCCAAGTGAAGGGAACCACGGGCGATGCGGCCACCATGGTATCACCAGCAGGATGACGCAGTCGTGTTCCATTATCTTGGATAGCACCTTCTGAATGAGCGCAATCGGTGGATAAGCATACGCAAGGAGGCTGTTCCAGTTGAGAGTAAACGCATCGATCGCCCATGCTCGTGGGTCGCGGATCCGACTGACGAAGGTCGGGATTTGGGCGTTGTTCCTGGTTGCGAACAAGTCCAGCAAAGGTCGTTCTCCAATCGACGCCAGTTGTCGGAAGGCCCCTGTGTGGAGGTGCCACTCCGTTTGTAGAACCTTGTCCGACCTGGAGAGACTATCGGCGAAGACATTCAGGTGCCCTGAAACATGTCGAGCTGTGATCTGACATCGCTGATCAATTGCTCACTGAGGCCAAGTGTCCACGTCTCTCAGAACAGTGATTGGGATCTTGTTCCCCCTACCTTGTTGATTTAGCTGACCACCGTGGTGTTGTCGGTCGCAATCAACAAAGTTGGGATTTTGCCACCAGGTGGCGCCATCTGTAAATGCAAGCGAGTGAAAGGCAATCCCATGCAACATCTCCTGGCATGGTACATGCATGCTAAATTTCAGAAGAATCCGATGAGCATGCAGTTCTCAAGTTATTGACCAAAAACAAATTTCAGATTTTGTCATCAGGTGGCGTCACTTTCTGAGCAGAAGTGGATAACGCAATCCCAAGCAACATCTCATGGCAAGGTACAATGTATATGCATGCCTAATTTGGGAAGAATTTGATGAGCAGTTCTCAAGTTATTGCCCGGAAACTAAATTTCGAGCAACAGTTCAAAGCGTTTCAAAGTTACTGCTTGCAGCACAAAAGAACTGAAAGAACCCTAGTGGCGCCACCTACAGGCAGATCTTTCTGAAACGCAATACCAATCAACATCTTGTCGCAAGGAATGCATATTCCAAATATTGAAGAAACTAGATACAGTCGATCGAATACGATTGGAAGCATGCATTTTGCATCTTTAGTAAAGGAAATATTCATTATTTGTGAAGAAAGTAAAAACGTAAAACTTAGGAAAAACATCATTAACATGGCCCCATAAGATGCCTTGAGGGTATCAACATGAAAAACATTCCCAAGCCAGATCTTAGGCAAGGTACCACCACACCAAATTTGAAAAGAATCCTTAAGGTTTTCAAAAGTTATTGTCTGGATATGCAATTCTAACTTGGCCCGAGGTGGCGCCACCCAAAAGCAGATTGGCACGAAAAGCTATTCCAAGCAAGATCTATAGACAAGCGACATATTTACCAAATACAAAAACATGGGTCTGTGCCTGATAAATTGAAACCTTTTGGGGTTGCAATTATCCCAATATTGCAGACAACACACAAATTTCAGCCTCTGCCAAGATATATTGGAGATATATATGCTCAAACACAATATATGAGGGTCGGGCGAGGGCTAGTTTGGGAGATAGAGGGTGCGGCTCGGCGCCCTGGGGATGGGAACATGCTCTTCTTGAGGGTAGTGGTAGGTGTGCTGACATGAATGCCATAGCAAGCTCCCTGTACATGAAACAATCACACTGACAACTGCATGCCATCATCTGTCAGTCCGAAAAACCACAAGGTGGAACTCAATTCAATTCAGGAAATTGATCATATGCACAATGTGCACCCAAACTTTAGGAACTCAGTTGTAATTAATATAGTAAGTTACACGTGTGGACACAAATGGTTCCTGCAGAAGCTTTAGGGTAAATCATATGATGTGAGATACAATTATTTGATAGCAAAATTGAAGGAAATGTTGTCCTTCATTTAAGATGACACGAAATTCAAAAAGAAAACCCGGGTACGGTATTTCATGTTATACATCTGAAATAAAATATGGTTCGTGCAAAAGCTTTTGGGTAAATCATATGATGTGGATTACAATTATTTGATAGCAAAATTGAAGGAAATGTCCTTCATTTAAGATGACACGAAATTCAAAAACCAGGGGTCAGGTACTGCAGGGATTTCCCCGCCAGTAATTTCATATTATACTTCTGAAATAAAATATGGTTAATGCAAAATCTTTAGGGTAAATCATATGATGTGGAATAGAATGATTTCATAGCAAAATTGAAGGAAATGTTGTCCTTCATTTAAGTCTACACGGAATTCAAAACTAAAACGGGTTCGGTACTGCGGGGATTCCCCCGCCAGTTATTTCATATTATACTTCTGAATAACTTTAGTGTAAATCATATGATGTGGAATAGGACTGGACAGCAAATTTAAGAAAATGGGTGTCCTTCATTTAAAGCGACATAAAATTCAAAACTAACAGCGAGAAGCGAAAGAAAGAAGAAAAATGACAAACGCATATAGCGATGCCTAATTATTAGACAAATGATTTGGAAGTTATCGCTTGTGAAGAATTTGAATGGAAACCACGGACATGCACAGAAGATTGGAGCAAGACCCAGTGGCGCCACCTTCAGGTGGATCTTGCTGAAACGCAATACCAACCCATGTCTGGTCACAAGGAGTGTATATACTAAATTTCGAAGGAATCCGACAAAGCTTTTGGAAGTTATCGCCTGTGAAGAATTTGAACAGACATCCACAGACACATTTTAACTGGAACGGACACGAAGAAGCGAAACTCAGTGGCGCCACCTTCAGGCAAATGTTACTGAACTCCAGTACGCAACCGCGTCTTCTCACAAGGAATGCGTATGCCGAATTTCGGTAGAATCCAAGAAAGCGTTTGAAAGTTATCGCTTGTAACTGACATCCACGGACACAAAGAAGCAAGATCCATTTTGACCCAGTGGCGCCACCTTCTGGCAGATGTTGCTGAAATGCGATACCGACTGGCGTCTTGTTGCAAGGAATGCGCATGCCGAATTTCGGAAGAGTCCAACAAAGCGTTAGGAAGTAATCATTCGAACAGACATGCACGGACATCTACGGACATGCACCGACATCCACGGACACATACAAGCAAGAACCATTTTAAAGTCCCCCGGTCGCGTTGCGAAGGGGGACAAAAATCTGATTTGGCAGATTTTGGATTGAAAAAAAAAATTCAGCTTGATTACCATCACACACAAGGGAGTTATTCCCGTACTGTCGCCACATATCCTTTGAACATCATAGTATTTAATTGTTTAATCATATCATCTGGGGAGTTTGGTAGGGATAGAAAAAGGTTGAGTTTTGATATATGTTTTGAATTACTGAAATTTGAGCGGTCATAAGATCATTTCCAGGATGCAGTTAGAGTGTGAAACTCATCCAACGAAAGCTGACAGCTTCAGTAAACTTTCCATGTACAGGTTTACATGTATGTACAGGTTTACATGTATACACGTACATTATCATTGGCCAATTACTCAGTGGTAACCCTCATAATTTGGACAAAAATTAATATTTCATCTCCTAATTAGCACATCCTCTAATCATATGAAACATGTGTACCAAGTAAACCTGACAAATTCTTTTCAGTACATTTTTGTCTAAAAGTAAACCTTCTGATTGGCAAATTACTAAATCAAAACCCTCAGGATTTTGAGAAAAAATTATATTTCATCTCATAAGTAGCTCATAATCGTAATTATTTCAGTTTCATAATCATCCACTCACAGATGATAACTTCAACAAATTTGCAGGTGTATGCGTGGTTTTGCTAAAGAAATACCATTTGCCATAATTTGGACAAAAACGAAAAATTTATAAATAAGTTTGGTATTTATTATCAAATCAACCCTGCTATCAATGTATGCCATATTCCTCCTGTTTGAAGGTCTCTTTAACAGAAATTATCTCCCCTTGATTGTCCGCTAGGTGGCGTGTCTCCGCGTATGTCTGTCCTCTTTTTTCCGTGCGGCGTAAGGCGGGTGTTGCATCAAGGCCGTAGCGAGTGGGGAGGACGGGTTGGGCAAATTAAGATTGATAGCAGGTTTGATTTGATAATAAATACCAACATTATTTATAAATGTTTCATATTTATTGCTCAAATCTTCATCTGCTATCAATGTATGCCAGACAGGGGAGGATGGGGAGCCAGCCTTGCAGTCTCGTTGTTGGACTGTGCGGAGCACGCCATTGTCCTGATTGTTTTAGATCTGGTGTGCCCAGTAATATTCTGATAATTCCCATGTCGTATAGAGGCTAAGGGAGTTCAAGGAAATTACAAGTAATACGATGAAATGGTGGAGTATTGTACGGACCAATCTTCCGATTACTTTATCGCCAGATAATCAGGTGCCATCCAGTCCTTGAGGACCCTTCGACTCCGGCATGGCATGCTTGCTCATGCTCTCGAGATCTTGGTTGCTTGCTTCTGCTGCCCCCCCCCCCTTTTTTTGATGATGGGATTAATGGACTAGGCGTTGGGCTGCTACTATCGGGCCCAACGTAGTCATCCTGTCTGTCTGCACGGACATGCCCTTAGGGTAGAAGCACATGTGTCAACGATGTCATTCAGTGATAGGTTCTTCCAAAGTGACCAAGATGTAGCGATGGCCCTGACTTCATGCGACGATGCCCTAGACAGAATAAATGGGGCGTCGATGGCTAGCTGGAACGTCCAATGAACCGTCTTCTTCAGCCATGCCGCAATAGTATTTTTAGTGATGTCGGCTGATGCACCTGGCTGTAGTGATAGGAATAGGAGTCGTCTCGTGCCTCTGGACGGATCTGTTATCTGAATGTAGTGGCATAATGCTCTGACTGGACACAGAAATCGGTCCTCCAGTGGGCCTACGAAACCCGTTAACGAAGGAATCTGGTAGAGTCTTTGTGCACACGGTCCCTGTCGAGTAGATTCATTCTTTGCGATGAGCTCCGGGATCGGGTGGAAGGACACTCTAGACCAATCTGCTGTTCATGCGAAGGAACTCCGAACCAGTGTATAAAGTTCGGATATTCTTGTAGCCAGAGCGAACGTCGCAAGGAAGGCTGTCTTGTAGGATAAAGCCTTAATGGTTGTTGAATGCTGAGGCTCAACGGTAGACGTAGAAATGCACTCAAAACCACTCCCAGGTCTCACTTGGGTAATAACTGACGTGTTCAGTGAGACTGCAGGGAAAAGGACTGGAGGAGCGCTGATAAGTTGCTATCGTGTCCAATACTAATTCCAGACGTCAGTTTCAGGACTCTTGATAAGGCTGATCGGTATCCTTCAATGGTGATTGGTTGAAACTTCCTGTCCTGGTGAAGATGTAATATGAAGTCAGCCACTATAGGAACAGAGGTAGCGTTGGGATCCCCTGGCCTCGCACCAAGCGCTGTACTAGGCCCACTTAGACTGATATAGCTGTGAAGTGAATGGCTTATTTGCTGCCGCCATTGCTTCTGCAACTAGCCTTGAAAAATCCTGGTCTGCGAGGGAATCCTGGATAGTCTGCAGACGTGTAGGTTGAGCGATTGCTGGTCGTGGTGCCGGATTCCGTGAGGCTGATCGAATAGTCCGGGCCACCAAAGTAGTTGACGTGGTTGATCCGTTAGTAGACGTACAAGTGAAGGGAACCACGGGCGATGCGGCCACCATGGTATCACCAGCAGGATGACGCAGTCATGTTCCATTATCTTGGATAGCACCTTCTGAATGAGCGCAATCGGTGGATAAGCATACGCAAGGAGGCTGTTCCAGTTGAGAGTAAACGCATCGATCGCCCATGCTCGTGGGTCGCGGATCCGACTGACGAAGGTCGGGATTTGGGCGTTGTTCCTGGTTGCGAACAAGTCCAGCAAAGGTCGTTCTCCAATCGACGCCAGTTGTCGGAAGGCCCCTGTGTGGAGGTGCCACTCCGTTTGTAGAACCTTGTCCGACCTGGAGAGACTTTCGGCGAAGACATTCAGGTGCCCTGAAACATGTCGAGCTGTGATCTGACATCGCTGATCAATTGCTCACTGAGGCCAAGTGTCCACGTCTCTCAGAACAGTGATTGGGATCTTGTTCCCCCTACCTTGTTGATTTAGCTGACCACCGTGGTGTTGTCGGTCGCAATCAACACCGACTTGTTGTACAGCTGTGGACTCCAGTGGCAGATTGCCATGTTCACTGCAGACATCTCCAGGATGTTGATGTGCTGCCTGGCCTGCTGTGGGGTCCATATGCCGGATATCTGCTGCTCGCCTAGATGGGCTCTCCAACCCACAAACGGCGCATGCGTGAATATGTGTATCACCGGCTGCGGTCGCTGAAGCGGAATCCCAGGCATCACATTCTCCCTGGACTGCCACCATTCTAGGAAGGGACGAAGATGATCCGGAACGGTGATCCAAGGGTTGAGTGCATTTTCCCGCAGGTACGGCTGTAGATGGAACTGCAACGGGCGAACCTGTATCCTGCCGAACTGCGTTAGGTCCTGGATGAATGTTAGAAGCCCGAGGAGACCTTGCCAGAGACGTACACGTTGTGATTAGCAGGATAAAAATGTTGGGACGAGAGCTTGTATATTTATCCAATGGCAGAACTAACCACTTTTGGGTGTCGAAGGCCGCCCGATGTACTGACGTCTCTGGGCCGGCTCCAACTCCAACTTCTCCGGGGGTGGAATGAATCCCAGATACTTCAGGACTTGCATGATGAAATGGATGCGAGACTTGAGTGCTGGCATCTCCCAGATGAGAATCTCGTCGATGTATGACTATATTGATTCCCCTGAGATGAAAGAAAGCCATGCCTGGTGATGTGATGCGGGTGAAGCACCAAGGAGTGATCCCGGCGATAATGAAACGCAGGTAACGCCGATGAAGTTGATGAATAGGAACGTGGAGATAGGCGTCCTGCAGGTCGATGGAGGCTATCCAGGAGTCTCTAGGTTGTAGGCGGGACCGTTGTGATGGTATTGATGTCATCTTGAACCTCGGTGGTGGTGCCAAGGTCTGGTTGAGCCGACTCAGGTCGATGATCATGCGGAGTTTGTCTGTTCCATTTTTGGGTACTAAAGACTGGACTGTAGAACCCCACACTCTCTTCTCCCGTAGGTAGCTCTCGAACTGTGCCTTTTTCCACCAAGGTCTTTACGGATTCTAGTAAGGTCTTTGTGTGTTCTGGACGAACTGGGAGGCGTGATGGTTTGGGCCTGGTGATGAGCTTGGGGTACTCGAGGAAGGGGAAGGAAACGCCTTCTCTGAGAGATCTGATGACCCACTTGTCTTCTGTAATGAGCCGCCAATTCCTGCAGAAGAAATGCAGACTTCCGCCTACAACCGGATGAATGAAGTGTTGAAAAGGTGGAAGGATGAAACTGCTGACTGGATGATTGAAGTGAAGTAGAGGTCGATGATAGTCAGTATCTGTTGTCGGACTTGCTTCTGCCTCTATCGGAAGGTTTCTTCCCACGGCCGCCCCGAAATTGGCCTGTGTATCTTGAGTAGAGAAGGCGCCCGAGTCCTGACAGGAAGACTGTCCGTGGCGCCCTCCTCTGGTAGACTTGCCCCTGCCCATAGTCGTGCCCTTGCCTGGTCGTTGTGCTAGGGCTCCAACAAGGCGGGAGGTCTTCTCGTCGTTGACCGATGGTATGACGACTGGAATGGCGTTATTAAACAGGTATCTGGCAGATAAGGTTTGTTGCGCCAGTTCTGTCTTCACAGACTGCAGGACTTCCGATTTCCGATTCTTTAGGTAGGCCGAACGTTGAGCTTGGATCATGGTGACGTAAGTGAGGAGGCCGGTCTCCATGACATGGCCTTGGCTTTTTTGTGTCAATAAACCCCTTAAAGAAGTCCAGTTGCGTGGAAGATAATACCGCATTAACATTGCCGTCAGCGTCTACCCGTCTATTAACTTGGAGGTAGCCGCCAGGAACCAATCAGAGTAGAAAGTGATTCTGTGCTGCGCCAGCATCATGTCCTCCACCAGGTAAACTTGTTTGACGACGGGGGGGGGGGGGACTTGGTTACTTTCAGTACTCTGTCCAAATCCCTGTCCAGCTTCGCACGTACAGCTTCTTGAAGGATGCAGAGCTTCTGTTCCAGGTCCTTCATCATCAGTAAAGGCTCCGGCGAGGGTGCACATGTCAGGGGGATCTCGACTGGCTTGTCCGTAGAGAAGAGTGACATCGCCGTGGCACACTTACGTTTGCGGGGTGGCTCATCAGAGTCGGCATCCTCTTTGTTCTTCTCCGGCATCGGCATCGGGGGGAGAGTTACAAGGCCGCAATCCTGGCCTTGAAGGCCATCTCATCATGTTCCTCTGCTGCACCGGGAGTTGAAGAAGATGACTTTTCCGGTGAAGACGCAGATGTTAGCTGGTAATGATCCGGAGAAGATTTCCGCTGGTCGGAGTAACGTTCTGAACTAGACGAGCGACTTCTATCATGCACCACCGTCGCCGAAGCTACCGAAAGTGGGGCACGGTCTTGGTTCCGGGTTCCTTGTTCGGGGATCAGCTCAGTCCGGGGGTCCGTTGTGACCTTAGAAGTCTCCGGTCGTTTTGATGCTTGTTTGGACTTAGCGTCTGGCAGATGATGCGCTGATCCGTGATCGTAATGTGACCTGGACGAAGATCGATGGTGACGATGACGAGAATACGTTTCCTCGCGTCGTTTCCTGTCTAAAGAATCTCTGGACCGCCGAGAACGATGATGAAGTGATGATCGTGAACGGCTGCGGAATCTGCGAGACCGATAACGAGGGGGTTGTCCGAGATCTAGGCCGAATATAGTCCCTGTCACGATGGCGATCCCGAGCGGGAGTACGGCTAAGTCTCGACCGTCTAGAAGAATCACGCTCCGGGGTCCGGGTTTGTTTAGGGAGCTTAGCAGTGGTATTCCTGTGGGAATCCCGGTTCCGATGCTTGGACTTGTCCACTGTGGATCTGGAGTCTCTTTTGACTTGTCCAAGGCAGACTTGGACTTGGGGTCTCGGTCCGGGGCCCGGGTCCGCTCCTTTGACTTGTCCGAGATTGACTTGGACTTGGGGTCCCGATCCGGGGCCGATCCTCAGGTTTGTCAGCTTTAGAGGTGGACTTGAAGTCCCATTCGGGGGTTCGGGTTCGGCCCTTGGACTTGTCCTTGAAGGCAGGGTCTCGCTCTGGGGTCCGGGTCCGGTCTTTAGTCTTCTCCTTGGAGGCGGGGTCCCGTAATGGGGTCCGGGTCTCCGGGTCCGGACTTCTTTCTTGCCGGGTCTCCTCGTGAGACCTGGAGTAAGATTTCTCCTTTCTCCCACTACTGTTCGGAGTTCGGGACTTCGATGGAGAACGGGGCGAAGAGCTGGAATATCGCCGTCCACGGGAAACGGGAGAGGAACTGCGACTGTCGTCCCGGGTCCGAGCCGTTGAAGCACTTCTACTTCTGGACGAAGCTGGCTTGTAGTAACCGGGATTCTGTTGGGGTGCCGTGTCCCAGTCCATAGGCTGGTCCCGGGCCCCGTCCGAGTCTTCATAATATTCTGGATGGTGACTGGGGCCCGGGTCCTCTCGTCGGTTGGTGGAGTCCCCCAAATTGAACGTCGGCTTGGTCCCGGTCATCTGAGAGCTATCTTCGCCGATTGTAGCACTCTTCCACTTGGTGGAATCCGGGGGCTGTTGCTGGCTTGATTGCCGTCTCGAGTCGGGAGTCTGGTGGACATCTCCAGCTCTTCATTCAAGCTGAGATCAGCAATGAGAGCTTGCGTGGCTGCCTGTTTTTCGCCAGGGCTTCTCTTGATGTCGGCGGCCGCCTTGAGAAGAACCTTGCGTCGAGCTCCCGCATATCTATGCCAGGTCAGGTCGTCCCAGTCCACACACTCACGGCAAGTAACCTGTCTATAACAAATTTGAGCCTGGCATTTAAAACAAAACAAATAGGAGTCTTCTTTAGGCCAAAAATGTCGACAAGATTCACAACGTTTAGAGTGCTTGACAGAGGGGGTGACTACGTCGGACATACTGAGATACAACACATATCACGAATCGTTAGATTCTTGGTATGTGCTTTAGAATCGGTTTACCAGAAGACTATTCTGTGAAGTCCTATGACGCAGTCAGTATGTCGGCACCTCTTCCCACTTCCCTTATATGTGTTGTAATAGCTAGTTGTAGAATGAAATTTCAGCACAAATAACCCTAGGATACGTCTATAATATCTAAGATTACTGTGAACAGAGACTCTCTTCCAAAACACGTCTTGCTATCAAGACTGCAACAGGAAAAAAGAGGACGGGACATGCGCGGAAACAAGCCACCTAGTGGACAATCAAGGGAAGATAATTTCTGTTGCAGAGACCTCGAAACAGTAGGAATATGGCATACATTGATAGCAGGTGAAGATTCGAGCAATAAATGTTAATATTTCATCACAAAAATAGCACAAGTACATCCTTTAATCATAAGAAACATGTGTACCAAGTTGCGTGATCATCTATTGACAGCTGACTTTTTATGTACAGATGTACATGTAGACTTCAGCTAAACAAAAAGCTCGATCATTAGATTTTATCACACATAGAATCCCCTGGAGTACTGGGGTAGTGCCACAACTGACCCTCTGGTGGAATACCCACCTCCCATACATATATATATATATATATATATAGTCTATATATATATATATATATAAAAAATTTAAAAAAATCAAGAAAAATTCGAAAAACATCAAGAATATATATATATTCTTGATGTTTTTCGAATTTTTCTTGATTTTTTTTTTAATTCGCTAAAACAAAAACCTTATCATTTCCAGGGTGGGGACGCCGACGACGACATCCTCTTTCCCCCTCTCACAATATCTCCCCTCGCTTCGCAAGGAGAGATAAGGAAGAGCCGCGAGCTCACATATCCCCTGCAGGATTTTCTCCAGTCTGAGAGGAGACAAAACAAGAAAATAGCAGTACTTAACATTGCTCACCGTGGACATAATTGAAAAGAATCTGACCTTGAAATACCCCTCGCCTATCATTTATCAGTCTTTCACTGTACAAGATCATGTATTTTTAGAACTGTGATAAACATGTGATCTAGTAGGGTTGACTGTGATTCTGTCATATAAGAAATACATTTGGGCCAGGTCAGCTTTGCCAAGGCCTCAATTAATGGGAACACTTTTGCGCTGAGGTTCTGGTAGAGCATGACCACATTCTTAGCTCTAAATATACTCTCCTATATAGCTCATCATCAAATCAAATAATTTGATCTTGGAAATATATATCAAGGTCAGTCATCAGAGATCTTAGACTTGACATATAGAATTTGACTTTTAGAAAATAGGTCAAGGTCAGTGATATTCAATAGCTTCAGGTCCAGCCATATGGTATAAATTTGGACAATGTAGATATAATCCTTCATGAAATATCATATTAATAGAATTTGATCTGAATCAAATAGGTCAAGGTTATAGTCATCTTTAGTACACCTCTGGACTATCGCCAGAAGTATACATATCATTAATTTGGAAAGTATAGCTATATTTCTTGATGTTATATCATAATAATTAGTATATGACCTTGAAAAAATAAGTCAAGATCAATCAACTGGGATTGGCTTCTGGTCATTCACCAGTTACATATGTAATATGAATTTGGGGACCCTAGCTTTAATCCTTCAAATACTAGAATTCGACCTTGATAAAATAGGTCAAGGCCAGTCATTTTCAATAGGTTTCTGAATCTTCACCAGATGCATTATGGTATGAATTTACAATGCCTGGCATTTCTCGTGTTCACAAGAAAGATGGACAGACGGACGGACAAACGATGCTGACGATGACAATACCCTTCAAGCAAAAGTTGACTGAGGGGTAAAAAAATTGACGGAGGGGTCAAAAATGGGTCAAGAAGAATCATTTCATCTGGTCGTCGCCAAATGCATAGGATGAATTTGAAAAGCGTGGCAATAATTCTTCAAGATGTATGATAATTAATAAACAGCGAATGACCTTGTAAAAACAGGTCAAGGTCAGTCAACTTGGGTAGGCTTCAAGTTCATCACCATTTACATTCGTAATAAAAATTTGGATACCCTAACTATAATCATAATCATTCAAAAAATATTGCATTAACTACAATTTGACCTTTCAATTAGGTCAAGTTTGGTCATTTTCCATAGGCTTCTCTCCCATCACCAAGTGCGACTGTTGTGTGAACTTGGAGAGCATGGCTATAGTCCTTCAAGAGATATCGTGTCCACACCAGCCAAATTTCAATTACATGTTCTTGCAATGAGTTTGAGGTATACTTGGAAGTTTATCATAATCCACATCTCTGAACTGGAGTTCACCATTTTCCCACTTTTTCCATATTTTCTGGCCTAGGTGACCTTGTTCTTTGTATGATCTTTTGACTTCAAATGAAATAGGGTCATTCTCTGCCCCATATGCAAGGTATGGGCATCAAGTTTTAAACCGAATATGGGACTGGAGTTCACAATTTCTCACATTTTCTGGCCTAGGCACATATAAGTGACATTGAACTTTGTATGACCTTTTGACATTGAAGTAAATAGGGTCATTATCTGCCTCATAATGCAAGACAGGCATCAAGTTTTGAACTAATTCTGGACTGGAAACATTTTTACAGGTCCTTTGGCTTGACTGAACTTAATTTACCTTTGACCTTATAACCTAAACATAAATAGGGCACTATAAACTCAATGTTTGGTATCATATCATGAACTGGAACTCTAGATTTCCCTCTTATTTGCAGATTTTCTAGCTCAAGTGACCTTGGCCTTTAACCTGGTGACCTCAAAATCATTAGGCTGATAGCTATTCCCCAACAAAATTTTGGAGTGAATTGAATCAATAGATTTCCAGTTATTATTTTAACGGGAAAACGTGAAATACACACACACAAACAGATATTCTATATCTTCCGACCAACGGCCCTGGCAGATAAAAATGAGTCACACTTATTTTGAAAGTATGTTATAAGAATCTGAAAATTCAAACATTTTTTATGTATACTCTATGAGTTAGCAAGGATAATTGAAGGCTATATTTTCACAAACTGCTCCATTCCAGTTCATATAATTCAGTTGTAGTGAACAGAAGAACAAAATTTTCACTAAACTCTAATTCCCCGAATGATAGTTCTAAGAAAATACATAACTCATTTTGGTGAGATTATTTATTGCAATTTAATTGATCTTAAAATCTTATCTCTAGGGATCCAGAGAATTGTTCCAATATCATGAATAAAGTTTGTACACATATGGCAAGAGCAAGCAAATATTATAAAAAAAAGATTACATGTATATGATTTAAATAATTACAGCAATCTATGTAATAATTTTTTTTTACCAGGAACCCAAATACAACTTCCAATACAACTTCCTCTTGTAATAAACCCATTTTTATGGTTAGGTGGGAAATTTTAACTCCAGTGATTGAGTTGTTAGAGGATTTACCATAAAACAGATATGTACAGCAACAGAGGTCCCCGCACCTCTACACATTGTAGAGTGGGCTTACCTGTATGACACCCCAGATTGACTGCAATGTTTGGGGAAACATCGTTGTACATGTACCTCCGGAATACGGAAAAAGTTCACCTGTCCCGGACAGATAATATTACTAGAAACAGGAGGGTGATATATTATTCACCTATCACATGAGATACATGTAGCTGGCAGACAATTCTTCAATTTAAATTGAATTACCCCACATTATGTAACTTTCTTCCTCTAGAAAGTATTATTGGACTTTTTGTCCCCCGCCGCAACGCGGCCGGGGACTTTAAAATGGTTCTTGCTTCTATGTTTCCGTGCATGCACGGACATGTCCGTGCAAATACTTCGCAAGCGATAACTTCTAAATGCTTTGTCGCATTCTTGCGAAATTTGGCATCTGCATTCTTTGCGACAAGACGTCTCTTGGTATTACGTTTCAGCAAGATCCGCATGTAGGTGGCGCCACTGGGGTCTTGCTTCTATGTGTCCGTGCATGCACGGACATGTCCGTGCAAATACTTCGTAAGCAATAACTTCTAAATGCTTTGTCGGATTCCTCCGAAATTTGGCATCTGCATTCTTTGCGACAAGACGTCTCTTGGTATTACGTTTCAGCAAGATCCGCCTGTAGGTGGCGCCACTGGGGTCTTGCTTCTATGTGTCCGTGCATGCACGGACATGTCCGTGCAAATACTTCGTAAGCAATAACTTCTAAATGCTTTGTCGGATTCCTCCGAAATTTGGCATCTGCATTCTTTGCGACAAGATGTCTCTTGGTATTTCATTTCAGCAAGATCCGCCTGTAGGTGGCGCCACTGGGTCTTGTTCCAATCTTTAGTGCATGTCCGTGCAAATACTTCGTAAGCGATAACTCCTAAATGCTTTGTCGGATTCCTCCGAAATTTGGCATCTGCATTCTTTGCGACAAGACGTCTGTTGGTATTACGGTTCAGCAAGATCCGCCTGTAGGTGGCGCCACTGGGTCTTGTTCCAATCTTCTGTGCATGTCCGTGGTTTCCATTCAAATTCTTCACAAGCGATAATTTCCAAATGCTTTGTCTAATAATTAGGCATCCCTAAATGCCTAAATGCGTTTGTCATTTGTTCTTCTTTCTTCCGCTTCTCGCTGTTTTAAATTTCATGTCGCTTTAAATGAAGGACACCATTTTCTTAAATTTGCTGTCCAGTCCTTCTATGCCACATCATATGATTTACACTAAAGCTTTTGCAGGAATCATATTTTTTTTCAGAAGTATAATATGAAATAACTGGCAGGGGAATCCCGCAGTACCGAACCTGTGTTAGTTTTGAATTTTGTGTAGTCTTAAATGAAGGACATTTCCTTCAACTTTGCTATGAAATCATTCTATTCCACATCATATGATTTACCCTAAAGCTTTTGCATGAACCTTATTATATTTCAGAAATATAATATGAAATAACTGGCGGGGAAATCCCCGCAGTACCGGACCCCTGTTTTTTTAAAATTTCGTGTCGTCTTAAATGAAGGACAACATTTTCTTCAATTTTGTTATCAAATAATTGTATCTCACATCATATGATTTACCCTGAAGCTTCTGCAGGAACCATTTGTGTCCACAGTGTAACTTACTATATTAATTACAACTGAGTTCTTAAAGTTTGGGTGCACACTGACTGTGCATATGATCAATTTCCTGAATTGAATTGAATTCCACCTTGTGGTTTTTCGGACTGTGATAGATGATGGCATGCAGTTGTCAGTGTGGTTGTTTCATGTACAGGGAGCTTTCTATGGCTTTCATGTCAGCACACCTACCACTACCCTCCAGAAGAGCATGTCCCCATCCCCAGGGCGCAGAGCCGCACCCTCTATCTCCCAAACTAGCCCTCGCCCGACCCTCATATATTGTGTTTGAGCATACATGTATCCAATATATCTTGGCAGAAGCTGAAATTTGTGTGTTGTCTGCAATATCCTTCAACTTTGCTATGAAATCATTCTATTCCACATCAAATGATTTACCCTAAAGCTTTTGCATGAACCTTATTATATTTCAGAAGTATAATATGAAATAACTGGTGGGGAAATCCCCGCAGTACCGAACCCCTGTTTTTTATGCCCCCCCCCCTCTAACTAGAGGGGGGGCATATAGCGATCGCTTTGTCCGTCCGTCCGAATATCTTGTCCGGGCAATATCTCGGTTAATATTTCATGGACAGGATTGAAACTTGCATGGACTGTGGCCAGTGGCTCGTAGTTGTGCAGCGTAGAGTTTTTTTCGAGTTCCGTTATAATTTTCAAGAGTTATGGCCCTTTTTCTGAAATCTCTGTGAATGGGTCTTGTCCGGGCTGTATCTTGGTTAATGTTGTATGGACAACTATGAAATTTGCATGATATGTGGTTAGTGACCCACAGTTGTGCAGCGTAAAGTTTCTCCACGTTTCGCTCATATTTTCAAAAGTTATGGCCCTTTGTTCCTGAATTCTTCATGAATCGAGACTTGTCCGGGCTGGATCTCGGTTAATATTGTATGGACAATTATGAAATTTGCAGGATGTGTGGTCAGTGCCCTATAGTTGTGCAGCGTGAAGTTTCTCCACGTTTCGCATATATTTTAAAGAGTTATGGCCCTTTTTTCTTCAAATCTTTGTGAATTGGAACTTGTCCGGGCTGGATCTCGGTTAATATTGTATGGACAATTATGAAATTTGCAGGATATATGGTCCGTGCCCTGTAGTTGTGCGGCGTGAAGTTTCTCCACATTTCGCCTATATTTTCAAGAGTTATGGCCCTTTTTCTTCAAATCTTTGTGAATTGGGATTTGTAAGTCTGGATCTCGGTTAATATTAATTATTGTATGAACAAGTATGAAATTTGCATGATATGTGGTCAGTGACCCATAGGTATGCAGCGTGAAGTTACTCTGTTTTTGGTTATATTTTCAAAAGTTATGGCCCTTTGTTTAAACCTAAGTGAATGGGATATATTTATTTGTCCAAGCTGGATCTCAGTCCATAACCGATTTGAACCGGGAAAATGGCTATATTATATGTTACATTCCAAAGCAGACAACATAGGTCCTGAAGTATGAAATTGCCCCAAAAACAGTGAATTGGGTGCAAAATTGTTGTCGGTGTGGTTGTTTCATGTACAGGGAGCTTTCTATGGCTTTCATGTCAGCACACCTACCACTACCCTCAAGAAGAGCATGTCCCCATCCCCAGGGCGCCGAGCCACACCCTCTATCTCCCAAACTAGCCCTCGCCCGACCCTCATATATTGTGGTTGAGCATACATGTATATATCTCCAATATATCTTGGCAGAAGCTGAAATTTGTGTGTTGTCTGCAATATTGGGATAATTGCAACCCCAAAAGATTTCAATTTATCAGGCACAGACCCATGTTTTTGTATTTGGTAAATGGATCCCTTGTCTACATGTATATATTTTTGCTTGGAATTGTTTTTCTTGCCAATCCGCTTCTGGGTGGCGCCACCTTGGACCAAATTAAATTGCATCTCCAGACAATAACTTTTGAAAACCTTAAGCATTCTTTCCGAATTTGGTGTGGTGGTACCTTGTCTCAAGATCTGGCTTGAGAATGTTTTTCATGTTGATAGGGGGACTACCTGAAAGCTAAGTTAAGTGTTTCCAGACAATAACTTTTAAAAACCTGAACCGATTCATTCCAAATTTGGTGTGTAGGTACCTCGCCTCAATTTCTCGTTTGGCATTTTTGTTCATGCCGACCCACTTATAGGTGGTGCCACCTGGGGGTAAATTTAAAATTGTTTCCAGACAATAACTTTTTAATACTTAATAATGAACTTGGTATACATGTACCTTACCTGAAGGTTTCACTTGGTATTGTTTTTCTTGTCGATCTGCTCATAGGTGGCACCACCTGTAGGCCAAGTTAACATTTTCTGTTTCCCATGTCAAGGGATCTTGCTTCAAGATCTCGTTTGGGATTATTTTTTATGCCTATCTGCCTACACATGGTGCTACCTGAGGGCCAAGGTAAAATTGCATTTCCGGACAGTAATTGTTGGACCTTAATGGATTCTTTTAAATTTGGTATGTGGATACCCTCAAGTTATCTTATGGGGCCATGTTAATGATGTTTTTCCTAAGTTTTACGTTTTTACTTTCTTCACAAATTATGAATGTTTCCTTTACTAAAGATGCAAACGGCATGCCTCCAATCGTATTCGATCGACTGTATCTAGTTGCATATGCATTCCTTGTGACAAGATGTTGATTGGTATTGCGTTTCAGAAAGATCTGCCTGTTGGTGGCACCATTAGGGTTCTTTCCGCTCTTTTCTGCTGCAAGCAATAACTTTGAAACGCTTTGAAATGTTGCTCGAAATTTGGTTTCCGGGTAATAACTTGAGCATTGCTCATCAAATTCTTCCCAAATTAGGCATGCATATACATTGTACCTTGCCACGAGATGTTGCTTGGGAGTGCGTTATCCGCTTCTGCTCAGAAAGTGACGCCACCTGATGACAAAATCCGAGATTTGTTTTTGGCCAATAACTTGAGAACTGCATGCTCATCGGATTCTTCTCAAATTTAGCATGCATTTACATGTACCATGCTCATCGGAATCTCCTCAAATTTAGCATGCATGATTGCGTTTCGCTCACTTTTACTTACAGGTGGTGCCACTTGGTGGCGAAATACCAGATTTGTTTCCGGGTAATAACTTGGGAACCGCTCGTCAGATTCTTCTTAAATCTGGTATGAATATATCGTGACATATGATGTCGCTTAGGATTGCGTTTCGCCCGCTTGTGCTTACAGGTAGCACCACCTCGTGTCGAATCTAAATTTGATTTCGCTCATCAGGTTTTTCTCCAATTTGGTATACAGGTACCATGCTATGATATGTCCCTTGAGATTGTATTTCACCTGCTTTTGCATACTGGTGGCGACACCTGGTGGAAAAAACTGAAATTTGTTTCTGGCAATAATTTGACAACTGCTCATCGGATTCTTATCAAATTTGGTATTCATGTGTCATAAGATGTCACTTGGGATTGTGTTTCGCACACTTGTGCATACAAATCTAAATTTGGTTTCCGGGCAATAACCCCGGCTCTTCAGATTCTTCCCAAAGTTTGTATGCTGATACACCATGTCATCAAATGATCCTTGGGATTGCATTTCGCCCACTTGGACCTACAGGTGGCGACACCTGGTGGCAAATTTAAAATTTGGTTTCCGGACAATAGGTTGAGGATGCATTCAGCTTCTTGTCAAATTTGGTTTTCCTAATATGCCTTGAGATGTCACTTGGGGTCGCTTCTCGGTTACATACATGTAATTTCCATGCTTCATTGCATGGAAGCTAATTTACAGAAGCAAAAAATGTTCAGTCAACCGTTCTAAGTTGATTTTAAAACTTGGGAAGGCAGAATTAAGACCCTCTACATCCAACGCCTATGAAGTATAGCAGTTGCCTCCCTCATGTATATCCCCTCGAGACCAACAATGCTAAAAAATATTGCTGCCATTTCGGCGGGGGACTTGGCATCCTCTGGCTGCTTGTGTTGATAAAAACTGTTATACTCAGCTGGCCTAACCGCTAACATGTGCTTTGAAAAAGTCCCGATGGCATTTTTTGTAAGAAGTGGACAATCCATGCCAGATGTATGTCCAGTGCCTTAAATACCGTGCCATACTCAACAATCAGTGATAAATATATCCCTCATATATCAAATTTGCATTTTTTGGATATAGCAATCAGTTTCGACCACTGGTGGCAAAACTGGACATTTTTCATTCAACATGTTCAAGGTTCTATTGAATCAAATCTAGAAGAGCCTACCCTACATTGCAAACCATATCCATATGCTACATGCCTTATCATATCTTTATCTGTAGTATAATATACAAGCGAAGGCACAAAGTGTTATCCACTGTTTGTTGGGTAACTTACGTTATGTTGCAGACCACATATGCTACCTGCCTTATACATATTATACGAGCGAAGGCACAAAGCATTATCCACCGTTTGTCATGTTTGTCGGGTGAGAAGGACCATGCAGCCTTTCTAAAAATATAATGGGTATACTTGGGTATATGTTCATTATTAACTACGCCATAGTCAAATATATTTTGAAAATTATATGAAAATACCTACAGATTGTGGAGATAAAAACAGTTTTCTCTGAATTATATAAACAGCGCTAGATTCCCGCGCTTACAGTTTAACATGTTTAGCTCATCAATTTCCCACAAATGGACTGAGCTAGGGGGCAGAAACTTCCCACAATACATCTTGATGTCAGACCATACCGGAAAGTGTGAAACAATCCAAGATGACCACCTTGATGATGGCACAGTGATATATTCTAAAAATTCACATTCTGGTTGACTTTTAAGACTTTCAATTTTTTCATTTTCCCCATATGTGAAGTAAAATACAGGAAGGAAGCAATCAGAGATTGCTCAATTGTATGCCCCCCCCCTCCCCTTCCCCCCCATTCCACTTTAATACAACACTGCCCCGCCATTGTTCTGTTCTGTATCATTCGGTGGAGGCCTAATTTGGATAATTATAAAAATTTTGTTTCGGTCACTTTTTTCACCATGTCTCGCATAATACATATTCCAAGTATCGACCAACAAGTGATAATACAATGTTTCGTTGCAATAACTGGAAGCAGAGAAATGTCACGCTGCACAACTATGGGGCACTGACCACATATCATGCAAATTTCATATTTGTCCATACAATATCAACCAAGATCCAGTCCGGAGAAGTAAAGATTTCAAGAACAAAGGGCGATAACTCTTGAAAATATACACGAAACGCGGAGAAACTTCACACTGCACAACTGAGGGTACCGACCACATATCCTGCAAATTTCATAATTGTCCATACAATATTAACCAAGATCCAGCCCGGACAAGTCCCAATTCACGGAGATTTCAGGAACAAAGGGCAATAACTCTTGAAAATAAAAGCGAAATGCGGAGAAACTTTACGTTGCACAACTATGGGACACTGACCACATATCGTGCAAATTTCATACTTGTCCATACAACCAAGATCCAGCCCGGACAAGTTTCATTCATGGAGATTTCAGGAAAAGGGCCATACCTCTTGAAAATTTTACTGGAACTCGGAAAAAAACTCTACGAGGCACTGGTCACATTCCATGCCAGTTTGAACCCTGTCCATCAAATATTAACCGAGATATTGTGCGGACAAGAAATTCGGATGGACAGACGGTACGTATGACAGACGGACAAAACAATCGCTATATGCCCCCCTCTCGGTAGAGGGGGGGCATAATAACTTTTAGGAACAAAAAGCAACAATTTTGAAGAAAAATGACAAAAACAACATTTGAGTCACAACTTTTGATGTTCCGCTCAGAAGATTATGCAAATAAGGTCATAAATGAGCAGCTATGGGGCCAGGAAGTGTCAATGTTTTGTGGTTCAAGTGATAGGGTAGAATGATTTGTAGTCGGTGTTTGTTTGCAGACAATTAATTATCAAATTTTGTATTGCTATGGTTAACCAATCCCTGTGTATATGTAAGAAAAAAAGATGCATTTTGAATCATTTTTTTTTCAACTTCTGAATGGGTAACGCTATATATTTGTAGGTGTTAACTGTTTATGCCCAGTCTTCGGAAATGAGGTATTATTTAATTCAGCATAAAGTGGTGAATCATTTAGATGAATACTCCAATACTCGGATGATATTACGTCACTCGGTCACTTTATCCAAATTTTGAGTGAAATTGTACCGGTATCATACATTGGAAAATGCGTTGTGGCTGTCATCCCTAATTCCTGTTGTTGACTGTATATATACCAAATCAAATGGAGACATGGTTACTCCCTCAAAGAACTATTGTCAAACTCAAGATTCATTCATAAATCTTGCAGTTTTGTCATTGCCATTCATACTTCTTGTCAACCCTTCAGCTAAAGCATAGCATTTTTAGTTGAAATTTGGATAAACCCTTTTTCTCAACCCATACCTCGCAGTGTTCAGAGTAAACTTTCACACAAACTTGTGTTGTCATGAAATACAGAAGTGGGGTTGCTAACTTGTTCAGATTTGTCTCCTCATGAAAAGTTCATATCCTCAAACTCCGACACGCTTCACCTCATTAGTATGGCAATAGTAAAATCGGATAAACATGTTTTATTTGTTTAACCACATTATAGCGTCTTAAACTGTTTAGTAGATTAATAAACCACCAAAACTAGCCTTTATTGTCCAAATTAGGGCACTATGTCTGAAAACCGCAATTTTTAGATGGGCATCCACCTCTAATCTTGTCCAAATGGGCCGTGCAGGGTCTCGCATTGAAGCTCTCCAAGTGTGGACCACGACTTGCGGGATGTTCATGTCATCTGTGACATAAATGGTGACGTCATCAGTACCTTGCAGAGTGTGATATTCTTGCAGAGTATCTGTTGCTAATGTGGTCGGTCGACTATAATAACATGGTTATATGCCCTAAACTCTTCTTCTGACAATTTTGTTGCCGACAAGTTGCGATATACTTTTTTATTTGTGCCATTTTTTTCTTGATTATCTTTTTCTACTTCCTCTTTCTTGCAAAAACAAAGTATTCGGTTGAGGCTTATCTGTCATGGATCACCATTTCTATTTCTCACCCAGAGTTTGTTGTTGCATCTGTTCTAGGAAACAGCTATACATTTTTCAAACACCATCTGAATCAGCTTGTATAATACTATAATAATACTGGTACTGTCATGTTTTCTTGGTTCTGACATTTGCTGTTTTATTTCCGATTTTCTCCAGTTTCGTCTTTCCTTTGTCCTCCAGGATTTTTGCGATGTACAGTTCCTGTTGAAGTTTGACGCTCATTTCGGTCAGTTGTTTCTGGTACACATCCTCTTGCTGCTTCAACCTTTTCTCCAACTTCGAGACTTGCTTTTCTTTCGACTCTAGGGCGTCTTCATGCACTTCCTTCTGTTTCTCTATCTCTGAGGAAGATAATGTGAAAAGTGATCATGAAAAATTGCTTGTACCGACAAATATCTTGTCCTGTAGACAATGAGCCAACAGCAATAAATGCTCTAAAGCACTCTCTAACATGGGTATGATGGGGCTCTGCCAGATCAAGCCCCGAGGGATTGTAGCAGTTAACAGAAGTAATTGGGCGAGAGGTGGCAGATCGCAGTCAAAGCAATTGCCTCTCTCCCTACCACATTGCTTTGCAACAAATATGAAATTAGGAAATCATAATTTGAAGTTAACAATTAAAATAAAATAAACAAGAGCCCAAGGGGCTTCAATATACGCCCGTGTATCTGGAATTACATTGGTCCAAATTTCAAGGTTGTTTAATAGCCTCGATTCCAACTGGTAGCTAGCCTACAATTTTGTGCTTCTGAGATATAAACATATATAACATCTTATATTGAATGATAAACTAAAACGAGCTTAACTCTTGGTAACTAGTTGGCAAGAGCCGGGAGCTCACATATCCCACACTGAAATCGACAATAGTCAAACACAAGAAAATAGCAGTTTTCCTGCAAATGGATTCCTTTCAGACGAGAGAATTTTTCATGAAGGAAGAAGAAAATGATGAAGTAAACCTTTGTTCTTGAGTTAATAAACAGGTATGAAGTTCATAAAGGACCCCTCTCCCCGATAAATTAGTAAATGTATGGTTTTTATTTCACAACAGTTTAACTAAATGTAGCTGTTTCAAATATGGGAGACAACTCCACAGGACGTCTCAAAAATAACATGAATTGCAGGCAAGCACCTAAAAGGTGCGTGGACCCCTCAGCCTGTTTTTTTAGTCAAGTAGGATCAGGGCTGCATCTAGAGCCAATTTAGTTTCAGAAAACATATGGGCGCCCAAATGAAACAAAAGACGAAAGTGTTGTAGTTGTTCAATTTGAAAGGATTTCTGAAGGAAATACTCCTAGAAAAAGCTTCTGGGAGCCTCAATATCGATCCGATTGCATAGCTGGGTATTGAATTCATGTTAATAAACCTCTGTTTTGTGATTAATGACAGGCTCTTTGCGCGGAAATTCACTTAAAAAAATTGGTCCTTCAATAATGAATTACGAAAAGGAACTGGGAGTTTGGGATCGGAACCTGCAAAAAATCCCTGGATACCGTATATAACAGACTTCGGTTTCACGTGAGTGGTGTGCTGGGATTACAGCATGCAAGAAAGTGTAGCGGGGGGCGGGGGAGCATAAGCATAAGCTCCAGGTATGCAAACTGGTTCAAAATTGCCCAGTCAGGCTAAAAATGGGCTCTCCTAATCACTCGTTTTAAATAATTTCCAAGGTACAGTAACATGTTTGGTGACAAGAATTGAAGCATTATGTTGTACCAGTTAAATGTGTGGACACAAATATGGTTCATGCAAAAGTTTTAGGATAAATCATATGATGTAGAATATAATGATTTAATAGCAAAATTAAAGAAAAATGCTGTCCTTCATTCAATGAGAATCTTGAATGGACCAGGCTTTCTTGTATCAGAGAACCTTCAAAATTCACAATGTAACATGCAACCAAGGGTTCCCGATGGGCATAGATAACAGTGCAAAAGCGAAGTCATCAATAAATAATAATAAAAAAAAAATTAAAAATTATGAAATCATCATAGCCATCTGAAAATCTAATCATTTCATCAGTCAACATTCAGGAAGCTCTCACCAAAGTTTTGTCAGGCCCGACTTGATAGATCTGCAGATATTCAGTGGACAAGAACATGTTGATGGGCATAGATAACAGTGCAAAAGCTGAGCCATCAATAAATAATAAAAAAAAATTAATAAAAATCAAGAAATTATCATAGCCATCATTATCATAGCCATCAAAAGTTTTAGGATAAATCATATGATGTAGAATATAATGATTTAATAGCAAAATTAAAGAAAAATGCTGTCCTTCATTCAATGAGAATCTTGAATGGATCAGGCTTTCTTGTATCAGAGAACCTTCAAAATTCACAATGTAACATGCAACCAAGGGTTCCCGATGGGCATAGATACCAGTGCAAAAGCGAAGTCATCAATAAATAATAATAAAAAAAAAATTAAAAATTATGAAATCATCATATAACCATCTGAAAATCTAATCATTTCATCAGTCAACATTTAGGAAGCTCTCACCAAAGTTTGGTCAGGCCCGACTTCATAGATCTGCAGATATCCAGCGGACAAGAATGTGTTGACGGACGGACGCTAGGACGGACGGACGTACGTACATGGCTGAGGGGTAATAAGAGATATCGCATGGACAACAAATGTTAATGGATGAATGGACAGAACGCAACATCGCATTACACAACTTCGTCTTCGTCAGGCATATGAAAATGTGACTTTTAATGATTTCTTGAGTTTGGGGTCACAGTGGCCTTGACCTTTGACCCACATTTTGGTATGTAACACATGTCCCTCTAATGTATCTATTGGCAGAAAAAAGGTTATTTTTTAATGATTTCCTGATTTTGGGATCAGTGACCTTGACCCTTGACCTTGACCTAAATTTTGGTACATGACACATCGTCTTCCCTCAATGTATCAATGGACACAAAAAAAGTCATTTCTTGATTCTGGAGTCACAGTGACCTTGACCTAAATTTTGATAGATGACAAATCGTCTCCCCGTAATTTCTCAATGGACACAAAACATCATGATTTTTAACAATTTCACGATTTTGGGGTCACAGTGACCTTGACCTTTGACCAGGCACTTGCACTTGACCTACATTTTGTTATGCGACATGTTCCCCTAATGTATCTACTGACACAAAAACATGTTATTTTTAATAATTTCCTGATTTTGGGGTCAGTGATTTTTGACCTTTGACCTTGACCAAATTTTTGGTATGCGACACTTCATTTCGCCCTATTGAATCCACTTACAACAATTTTGTAATTTTTAATGATTTTCTGATTTTTAGGTCACACTAACCTTTGACCTCGATTCTGGGGTCACAGTGACCTTGACTATTGAACTGGATCTAAATTTCGGTACATGACGAAACGGCTCCCCCTAATTTCTCAATGAACTCGAAAAATCATGATTTTTAACAATTTCACAATTTTGGGGTCACATTGACCTTGACCTTTGACCTTGACCTACATTTTACTAGGTGACACATCGTGTCCGCCTAATGTATCTACTGACACAAAAAAATGTTATTTTTGATAATTTCTTGATTTTAGGGTCAGTGACCTTTGACCTTGACCTATTTTTTGGTATGCGACACTTCATTTCCCCCTATTGAATCCACTCACAAAAAATTAGAAATTTTTAATGATTTCCTGATTTTTTCTGTCACACTGACCTTTGACCTCTGAACTAGATCTACATTTGGTATGCAAGATATCGTTCCCCCCTAGGGCATCCACTCACCAAAAATTAGAACTGTAGATAGAAAACTGTCAATGATCAATGATTTCCTGATTTTAGGCAACATTGACCTTTGACCTCTGACCTTAACCTCAATTTTGGTACGCGACACATCGTCTCCACGTAGTGTATCCACTCAGGGTAAAAACTGTACGCCCAGCCTTTATCTTGCTATCTTGCTGGCCTCGGTCCCACAGACACCCGCTGTGCAGTCACAAGTGGGCCGATGGAATAGAGGTCGTCACATGCTAACGTCATGTCCCACAGGTGCAATAAGATCTACTTCCGGGATAGTGGCTCTGGATGGATTTATATCCCTCTCTCCACACCAAAGATCGAAGATTGCCTACTTTGATTGGTATACAGCGGAAGAGGACGGTCGAATCGATTGTGCCATTCGGAGCGCAACTTCCTTTGAAAATCCCGCCTGAGCGAAGTGTCTCTTGAGCACTTGCACACGTGGTAGTGAAACAGTCCTGGCTGGCTGTGGAATATCGACGTTCCGGGCTGGCGCAGTAGATTGTGCCACACCGGAAGGTGTTCTTGGTACATCTACCAGAAGATCCAGTAAGTCCGGGAACCACGGCCTTGCTGGCCACCACGGAACAATCAGATAAACGACACAAGTGTGTTCGTGGATCTTCCGGAGTACCTTCGCTAGGATAGCTGGAGGAGGGAACGCATATGCTACCATCCTTGACCAGTCCTGCGATAGGGCGTCCACTGCATATGCCGACGGATCCGGAACCGGCGACATGAACAGGGGCAATAGATTGTTGTGCCGAGTGGCGAACAGATCTATGTGTGGCATCTCCCAGACATGAGCTATTTGTTTTAGTATGGCTGGGTGAAGTTGCCACTCTGTGGGAATTATCTGATTCCGTCGTGAAAGCGAATCCGCTAAGACATTCAGAATTCCCTGGATGTGCCTGGCCAACACTGATATGTTGTTGTCCCAACACAGACCGAAAAAGATTTCCGCTTGGCTTTGTAATTGCGGAGATCTCGTCCCCCCCCCCCTGCGTGTTGATGTAGGACACGACTGATGTGTTGTCCGTCGCAACTAGCAGGTTCTTGTCGGTCAATACGCTCACCCACGTGCGGATGGCATGTGTCACTGCCATAAACTCCAACACGTTGATATGGTTCCTCGAGCGTTCCTCGATTGTCCATAACCCGGATATCGACCTGGACTCGAGGTGGGCTCCCCAACCTTCCATAGATGCGTCCGTGAACAGGTGATGTGACGGATGAAACGAAAGTAGGGACACACCCGGCATAACGTTGAGTGGATCCAGCCACCATTGGAGGCATTGTTTGACAACAGGCGTGACAGGTATCCACGGGTTCAACTGCCTTTCGACCCATTGATGATTGAAGTAAATCATTAAGGGACGAAGCTGCAACCGCCCTCTAGGTGTTACGTCCTATGTTGACGTCAAGAGGCCTTATTATCGCAGCAAAGTGTAAAGCCCTGGCTTGAGATAACTTGAGGATTTGAGGTATCTTCGTTGTTATCTTTTGCCAACGATCTTCTGGGGGTTTGGCGAGAGCTAAAAGCGTATCGTATTCCACCCCCAGAAATTTGCGCCTTTGCGACGGAGTCAGTTCCGACTTCTCTTCGTGTGGGATGTATCCCAGAGAAGTCAATATCCTTAAGACAAACTGCGTGTCTAGGATTAACTGCTCTTTGCAGGCATTCCTTAGCAGGGAGTCGTCGATATAAAAGTGGTACTTTATACCTAGACTGTGCAGGAATTGTGCCACTGGTGTAAACACTCGTGTGAACACCCAAGGGGAAGTTGACAGGCCGAACGGAAGCACTTGAATTTGGAAGCGTCATTTGCCGACCATGAATCTTAAGTACTTCCTGTCCTCTGGATGTATCGGGATATGAAGATATGCATCCCTTAAATCCAGAGAAGTCAGCCATTCCCCTTGCTTGAGTACCGACCGGATAGACCGGAAGGACTCCATGCAGAAGTGTGGCGGTGGAGTGAGGTAGTCCTTGTTGAGGCGCTTGAGGTTGATAACCATGCGCATCGGGGACCAGAAAGACCGGCGAATAGAACCCGGGTGTTGTATCCCAAACCGGAAGCTCTATTACCGAAGCCTTCTCTATCAGCTTGTCCACAGAGGACTGTATCGCTGATAGATGACCCGTTCGTAATGGAATACGAGACGGAAGGGGAGATGCAGTCAAGGGGGGAAGCGTGTCGAACACTAGGCGATAGCCGTATCTGATAGTTCGGAAGGTCTAGTTGTGGCGGGACCGGAAACATTATGTCTCGGTGTTCCCGGCATACCGGAAGCCACCCGGTATGGCCCGAGACATCAGGTATTCTTCTTTGACTGCTTGCTTTTCCCCTTACCTTGCTTCTTATGGCCAAAGCTTGATAATCTTGGCTCTAAAAAAGCAGGCGCTTGGTTTTGCTGTTGATTGGAAGCACCCTTAGCAGCCTTGGAACTAGGCGGGTTCTTCTTAGTCTTCTTCGCCTTGGGACCCGACCCGGAAGCCATAGGTCTTTTGGTCGAAGCACCGGAAGCCACTGACCTGTCATGCTCAATACGATCCATTTCAGGTCGGACCTCAGCAACAGCATCACCAAACAGTAAAGAGGGAGCCGTAGAAGTTTCTAGTAGGCTTCTCTTTACTGCTTCCGGTGTGTAATCGTGCATAAAAGGAATGAAGGCCCTTCTCCTTAAATACACCAACATAGAAGATAGATAGGCGTTATGAACCAGCAAATCTTCTACTGCACCGGAAGCAATCTTCTGGTAGTCAAGAACGAGGTTAATTCCCTCCTGTAACTGTTCTTGACTCTTCGCGCCCGACAGCGAAAACAAACCATCCTTAATGGCTTTGAGAAACCAGTCTAGGTGATTCATGATCGCCACTCCTTGTCGGGCAGTTTCCTCTAGTACGGAGGCCTGTTTGTTCGCAAACGGAACATCCGGATTACTAGGCAATTTGGTATTTGAAGGACACAAATACTGAAAATCGCTGTTCACCTCTGCAGACCGGAAGCTAAACGGTGAATCATGTACGCCATATGACCGTATGTTTGGCTTCTGTACTGGGAACGGACCAGAAGATCCTGCAGGGCGGAAGCGAGCTCTAGATCTCAGCCTGACTGCACGTTCCTCCTGCATAGCGGGTTCTGCTAATGTTCTATGGAACAAGTGGCAAATAGAATGTATAGCAGTTGAGGCCGGAAGCGTGGAAACCGACCTCGTAACCCGATTCGACTCTCCCGACTCAGTTTCGATATCCCCCGCATGTGGGACCGGAAGCTGCATGTCAGGAATCAAGTCATAGATACCGGAAATTAAATCGTAATATTTCCTAGTATCTGGATCAGTATTGGTAGGTTCATTAAATTCCGAGCTACCGTACTGGTCCCTATCCACTTCCATAGCTTCCGGGGCTTCCTGCCAACGAGGAGTAATGGAAGGGATAGTCCCCGTCAATCTTGCTTCCGGTTGCGTAGACTGTTCAGTCAAAACCGGATGCGGCGGCATACCGCTCCTTATTTGACTGGTCATCATCTCTCTCAGTTCCTTCATCTCCTGACGTTGCTGTTCCATTCCGCGCAGAATAGCAGCCAACGTAGGATCCGTCACTTGAGAGTGCACCGGAAGCTGGGCCTGACGGGGTGTGTTCACACTCTGGGACCTTACAAATGACCGTGAGCACGGCCACTGTAAAGGTCGGTGAACTGGCATACGAGGTCGTAAACCGGAAGCACGTATAGGCGGACGCATCATACGTAACATAGCCGGTGATTCATGATCGCCACTCCTTGTCGGGCAGTTTCCTCTAGTACGGAGGCCTGTTTGTTCGTAAACGGAACATCCGGATTACTAGGCAATTTGGTATTTGAAGGACACAAATACTGAAAATCGCCGTTCACCTCTGCAGACCGGAAGCTAAACGGTGAATCATGTACGCCATATGATCGTATGTTTGGCTTCTGTACTGGGAACGGACCAGAAGATCCTGCAGGGCGGAAGCGAGCTCTAGGTCTCAGCCTGACTGCACGTTCCTCCTGCGTAGCGGGTTCTGCTAATGTTCTATGGAACAAGTGGCAAATAGAATGTATAGCAGTTGAGGCCGGAAGCGTGGAAACCGACCTCGTAACCCGATTCGACTCTCCCGACTCAGTTTCGATATCCCCCGCATGTGGGACCGGAAGCTGCATGTCAGGAATCAAGTCATAGATACCGGAAATTAAATCGTAATATTTCCTAGTATCTGGATCAGTATTGGTAGGTTCATTAAATTCCGAGCTACCGTACTGGTCCCTATCCACTTCCATAGCTTCCGGGGCTTCCTGCCAACGAGGAGTAATGGAAGGGATAGTCCCCGTCAATCTTGCTTCCGGTTGCGTAGACTGTTCAGTCAAAACCGGATGCGGCGGCATACCGCTCCTTATTTGACTGGTCATCATCTCTCTCAGTTCCTTCATCTCCTGACGTTGCTGTTCCATTCCGCGCAGAATAGCAGCCAACGTAGGATCCGTCACTTGAGAGTGCACCGGAAGCTGGGCCTGACGGGGTGTGTTCACACTCTGGGACCTTACAAATGACCGTGAGCACGGCCACTGTAAAAGGTCGGTGAACTGGCATACGAGGTCGTAAACCGGAAGCACGTATAGGCGGACGCATCATACGTAACATAGCCGGTCCCGTACCTCGAATACCACCGGAAGCAAAAATTTGAGCTAAGCCACGCAAGGGCTAAGTCAAACCAGCAACCGGATGCCGCATAATTTGACCTACTTGAGAGGGGTCTCTATACCGCGTCTCAGAGGCAGGTAAAAAATTTGGCATATCATAGGTGCCTGCATACATACCATACTGCCGTTGTTGTGGGAACCTCAATCTCTGGTGGCCCAGAAGGCTCGTAGTGACAAACGTCTCGGCAGGGGGACGAGGAAGGCCACCAGAGAAACCAGAAGCAGATTGAGAGAAGTTAGACAAACCAGTCGTTCCAGTGTTAGACGATGTTATAGAACGACCGGAAAGTCCAGGCCTCAACGGGGTTGAGGAAGGCAATCTCCCAATCCCGGAACCAAATGAAAATTTAACGTTAGGCGCCTCACTCGTATTGCCCAAGTTTTCATAGTCGTAAGTCGCATCCGATCGAGAGATCGGAATTGACTGGCTTTCCCACGCTAAGCCTGGCTCCGTTACCGATTTCCCTTCTTCGTCGTATCCAGGTGTCCGCTCGATCGGAAGCTCGACCTCCACAGTCGTAGTAGTGCCGGATTCCACATCTTCGATTGTCCCTTCCACTTGTACAACCCGGGTCGGTTTCTTACCCGATTGACCCTTCGCCTGGTCTGAAATGGAAGAATCGTGAGCGGGAGGGGGCGTTTGTTTATCTTTATTTACGTTCAACAAACTGACTAGAGTAGACCGAGGTGGTGAATCAACAAACCCCCTAGTCTCCTCGACCACGCTAGTTTGGGGAGACATAGCTACATACGTCTCATTGGCGAGATTGGTAGACACAACGGCTTTATTTTCCTCAATAGCTGCCAGTGACCCGGCCAGATATACTTGAAATATGCCGGGCGCTCACACAATACATTCCTCACAGGCCGTATCCCAGGTACATACTCTTCCCTGGCGACATTGGGGACACGTGGAATGGAGGTCATATACAGGCTTGTCACCACCACAAGACATACATGACATTTGAGACATATTTTGAGCTATAATTTCGCTGATAACGTAAAGAATACTTCCCAAAGAACTTCTTGAAGAATATCAGACGTCTGAGGTAATCCAACTGCTAGTGATTTCGCTAGAAATAGGCAATTTTCACGGAGCTGACAAAATGACTTCCTGACCCACAGCAGTAGGAAACAAGGAGGAATTATGGGTAAGTGAACAGTCAGGTGACTAGCAGGGGAGAGAACTGTGTTATTCAAAATTCTTACTAGATGATTTCATGTGAAACAAGAAATGCAAAGAGTGGAAGTGAGGTAAGTTTTCAGCGCAAATAACTTAAAGTTTGAAAACTAAAATTAAAAGTTCTCTCCCAGTTTAGGAGAAAGAGGTAGGGGCAAAGTCCCGAGGAGTTGGGACATACATGTACTCCCGAGAGAAAGGAATGGATTCAATAATTGTAGCATGATGTAAGCTCCTGAAATATATGAGACTCCTAAAAAAGACTCAGTTTAGGAGATAGGGAGAGGGGCATGCACAGGCAGGCTAGGAGAGTGGGTTCAGTAAGTATAGCATGATGTTATATATCAGATCCAAAAGGGGCATGCACAGGGGAGCTAGGGGAGTGGGTTCAGTAAGTATAGCATGATGTAATATATCAGATCCAAAAACTTTAACATCAAACTTAATTTGTCCTGAAATTAGGATGTAATCGACAGACGGACATCTCTGAGGCAATTATACACAGCTTCCACAGTTTAAAACCAGTTAAAAGTATTGAAGCTTCTGAAAATTGGGATATGGGTTCCTTGATAGGAATGGCATGCTGGTGATTATAAAAGGGAATACAGCATATCTGATTCAGCTATAGTTCTTTCCATGGGTAGGAAGAGGAGGTCTGGCACGGCATATGTCATTACCTCTTCGCTATAAAGAAATGGTATATGCCAGGTTTTCCTGGTGTTCAGGCTGCAGTGACCTTGACCTTTTGACCTCAAAGTCAATAGGCTTCTTCTTCGCCATGAGTTTGAGATATTTACCATCAATAGTCTAAATTTGCAATGACTGAGAATGTAACTCATCGACGTTGACTATCAGGCATCAACTTATACCACAAGTTTTTGCATGGATATGAAAATTTCCGATGATATCCTGATTTCAAGTGATCTTGATCTCAAAAGGAATGATTTCTTCAGGAAACTGGATATATTTGGGAAGAAACGGGTCACTTGCACAAAGTTTAAGTGTGGTTGTAAATGAATAACTATATATTTCTGTGTTTTTCCAAGAGGATTAAATTACATGTATGAATTTTTGCTCTAAATGTAGCACCTGTCACAGTGGAATTGACCAAAGGTGTATTAACATGAAGGTGAGACTCACAAAACCCCTCAGCTTCCCCCAAGCATTTGAGAAATATGCTGGAAATGTGCAACATATTATGGCAATATTTACTAATCATTCAGAATTGTCCTTCTTAGAGCATATCATTACTTCTACAGATCTACATGTATAACAGCTACATTCAAGCATATACCACAAAAGGGGCTTAACTTATATCACAAAAGGGGCATAACTCTGTCAAATAAGGGCCGAACACAGTTCTTCAGATATAACTGGCGAATACATTCAAGCATATCCAAGATTATTACACCTGGAAAAGGGCATAACCCCATAAAATAAGGACTCAAGATGATGAATTATTTGTATGCATCTAGAATACAACTAGATAAGTAAGTTTCCAAAATTTAGTAGATGTACTGAACACCGATCTGCAGATATAACTTGTACACTCAACTATATCACAAAATAATCAGAGATTATTAGATCTGAAAAGGGACATAACTTCATAAGATATGGGCCGAGATGACTAATTTTTTGTAGGCAATTAGAATACAACTAGATAACCAAGTGTTCTGAGAACCCCACCATCTCGCCTTGCAGGGTCATCCGCCGAAGCTGCAGCAGTATTGAAAGCATACATGTAGAGCAAACAATAACGTCTGGAATAGGTGATGTGGTACAGACAATAATGTTTGGAATAGATTATCTGGTACAGACAATAACATCAGTCCCATGTGGGATTACTGCCATATAGGTTAATCCCATGTAGGATGGATAGGTCAGTGCCGTGTGATTACTGCTGCATAGCGCAGTCCAGTGTGAGATTACTGCTGAATAGGTCAGTCCCATGTGAGATTACTGCTGGATAGGCCAGTCCTGTGTAGGACTGGATAGGTCAGTGCCATGTGGGATTACTGATGCATATTGCAGTCCAGTGTGATATTACTTCTGGATAGGTCAGTCCTGTGTGAGATTACTGTTGCATAGGCCAGTCCCGTGTGGGATTACTGTTGGATAGGCCAGTCCCGGACTCCCATGTCGGATTACTGCTGGATAGGCCAGTCCGGTCTGGGATTATTGCTGGATAGGTCAGTCCCATGTGGCCTTACTGCCTATCCAGTGCCATTTAGGATTACTGCTGGATAGGTCAGTCCTGTGTGGGAACTGCTGGATAGGCCAGTACCATGTGGGATTACTGCTGGATAGACCAGTCCGGTCTGGGATTACTGCTGGATAGTTGAGTTCTGTATGGGATTACTGCTGGATGGGTCAGTCCTGTGTGGCATTACTGCTGGATAGGCCAGTGCCATTTGGGATTACTGCTGGATAGGTCAGTCTCGTGTGGGATTACTGCGGGATAGGTCTGATCTAGGAAAACATCAAACATGTCCACCAAGTTTTATAATCATCTCACTAAAGGTTCAGCAAACTTTCCATGTACAGATCTACAATGTACATGTAAATGTTTGCCCAACAAAAACCTTATAAATGAAAACGTACAAAGTCTAAACTGTGATAATTAGGGCAAAAATTCATATTTAATGTCATATTTCTTAAATGAAAGGGTTTCTGTAACCCTCCATTTTATGAAAGACCATTATACTTACCTTGTGCATAATATTTAATATTATGCAATACTGTTGGGTAGATTCTAAACCTCTTATACCAAATGCCAGAAAAAATAGACACCCCCCTCCGGGGCCTCCATCAACTCCGGCATCCTTGACCGCTCAAGTTCCCGCCAAAAACTTAAGACCTCAGTTTGATACTATAATAACATAGCATTTAAAAGCAAGAACATTTATGTACCTCCCCCAGTCTGTGATTAACAGTGTGGGTGAGAGGCGGGATCGCAAGGTAAGTATAAGGGTCTTTCATAAAATGGGGGGTTACAGAAACCCTTTCATTTTATATCAAGACACCTATGCAATACTGTTTACCTTGTGCATAATATTTAATGTTATGCAATACTGTCGGGTAACCCTAGAATTTGTGGGAACCCTGGCGGGTAGGCTCAAGACACCTTATACTTACCTTGTGCATAATATTTAATGTTATGCAATACTGTTGGGTAACCCTAGAATTTGTGGAAACCCTGGCGGGTAGGCTAACCAAACACATGTATCAGTTTGAGAGCGAAAAGGCCATCATTGATATGTAACCCAGGCCTCTGTGTTACCTGATAACTCGAGGGGGGCACCGCCCTGGTGAAAGTCCAAGCTTTCTTTTGGTACACCTGCTAGGGTAAAACCCTAATAATACGAGCCAAATGACAAAGGGTAAACATTATTTGTGATGAATTTGATATACTCACTTAATGTTTTCTTGACTCCGGCCGAGGCCTGTTTCCCGAGGGTGCATCGACGCTGGACGGGTCCCTTTGGACATGAGTGCTCGAAACGCGCTTTCTAACGGAAGGTACTGGAATAGTATGCGCGGCATTGCTCAGCCTTTTAGTGAGAGTAGCTATTTCAATGCTAGCTGTCGACGTAGAAGGGTCCAGGAGATACTACTTGATAAAAGTAGCCTCAGATCTCCACTGAGCAACGTCCATGATATCACTAAGTGAAGCTCCCTTAAATAACGCTTCTGAAGTGGCTATCGCTCTGGTCTCATGGGCTTTGGCGAAAACAAACTCTTTAGTCTGGGCAGCTGCATAGACCATCTGAACGGTTTCAACAATCCATCGAGCGATGGTGTCTTTGGAAGCCGGTTTGTGGTTATTGATCTGATGGGTAATCCACAAATGATTGTCTGAAGTTCGAAGATGTTTGGTAGCTTCGATATAATACTCCACAGCATGCACCGGACATAAGAATTTATCGTCAGGAGAGAATTTACCTAGGTCAGCTAAAACCAAGGGTTTTGCGCCATGTTTGACAGCCTCTGTTTCGACACAAAGTCAGCCCGCGGCTGAAGTAGCAGACCTTCGCCCGTAAAATGTAGGCGATCTTTCTTAGCGGAGAGAGCATGGATCTCAGATCTCCGTTGAGCAGACGCCACAGCGACGAGAAATACAGTCTTAAGTGTGAAGATCTTAAGGCTGGCCTGACCCATGGGCTCGAAAGGTGGTCTCGTAAGTGCATTTAGGACCAATTCGAGATTCCATGCAGGAGGCATTTTCTTCACCCGAGGTCGTAGGTGGAACATGCCTTTGATCAGGTCGTCTAATGGTTTGCTCTGTGTAACCTTAGACCCGTCTCGAAAACCAGGGTGGATTGTCGCTATGGCAGACCGGTAACCAGCTATTGTTACTGGTTGTAGTCCCTTTTCTTCGTATAAAAATACGAAGAAGTCTGCTACTTCTCCCGGAGTTGTTTGAGAGGGATTCTTATAGTTTCTCTCGCACCACTCCGAGAACAGACTGAGTTTAGAGTTATAAACCCGTCTGGTGGAGGGCCTTTTACATTGTGCCATGAGATTGGTAGCTTGTTGAGAAAAGCCCTCCTGACGTCGAGATTCGAAGACAGATTCCAAGCAGCCAGTTTGAACATTGCTGGATTGTCGTGAACTCGACGCCCCGGGCATTGTGTGAGGAGATCTGGACGATCCGGCAGAATGCGTGGGTAGTCTACGACAAGATTGAGGAGACTCGTGAACCATGATCGTGTCGGCCAGAAAGGAGCGATTAGAATGACTCTGCAATTCTCGCTCTCGATCTTTTTGAGAACCATCGGAAGTTTGAAGAATTGGAATTATACACTTTGGATACATTCTGAATATATTTTAATTTTAGCATGTATGTATAATTTAAGTATTTCCACTTGTATTTACAATGTATTAATGAATTCATTAATGGTCAGTTTCAGGTCATTGATAAAGTTACATGTAGTTACTTGAAATGTCTATGTTGGATCAATTTTGCTCTTCAGAAGGTTTGAACTGTACTGTATAAATAGCACAATTCATACAGCTTACAATGTACTTTACATTTGCCCATTTAAAATGTCAGTCATTTGATTTATGTGACTCCTAGTGTACAAGAGCTTTTGAATGCATGCGTGCGGAATGCGTGCGGAATGCATGCGGAATGCATTCATGCTGATCATTATGGCTTCCGCATGCATTCAAGAGGAGGAGCGCTTCTGATCATTATGCCTTCCACACTTGGATGGCATAATGATCGCATAATATGTACAGCAACTTGAAACAAGCGATCACTCGAGTGCATAATCATGAAGGTTCCAATTTAATGCATGCGGAATGCATGCGGATTGCAATCACACATAAGCTGTAGGAATGCATTCCGCACGCGTTCCGAGCGCTAACTTTTTCGGGTAGGGATGAGGAGTCGACCACTGAAAGAAGACTTGTCTGAGTACCAAATCGTTCAGCTGCCATTCGGTCGGACGAACCCTCTGTTGACAAGACAGAGAATCCGCAAGCACGTTCCGTATCCCCGGAATATGCGCTGCTCGCAGGATCAACTGATGCGTGATGCACCACTGGAATAGCTTGCAGGTCATAAAACATAGCTAGTTGTCCCGGTTCCGCCACCAGCTGAGGGCTGAAAATAGATTCGAGTCTATCGGGATTGGTTGGTTCAAATGACCTGTGCTCTGTTTCCAGAAGGACATTAGGTACATTTGTATGGGTCTGTGTCGAAGTGGACCATAGTTGACCACTTCTCCCAGACTGACCAGTCGACCCAGAAGTCGCAAGAACTCTCTCGCCGGGAGAGCTCGGCAGGTGAAGAACACCGCGAGCGTCTCCTCCAGCAGATCTAGGGCAGCCGGCGAAGGCCAAACCCGCCCGATCCGGAGATCGAACTGAACCCCCAGGTGTATGAACAACTGTGACGGGGTCAGCGCTGACTTGGGTACGTTGACTATCCAGCCACTGAGAAGCGCATGGAAGAGAGTCAACCTGATCGCATAGGTGACCGCCGTTTCCGACGGTCCCCTGACCAACCAATCATCGATGTAGGTGCTGATATCCACACCACACCTCCGTAGGGCATCCACTACCTGTGTGAAAACTCGAGGGGCAGATGTAATTCCGAACGGTACCGCTTGGAATTCCAATATCTTGCCGTCGATGGCGAACCTTAGATACTTTTTGTAGTCCGAATGGATCGGTACGTGAAAGTATGCGTCCTTCAAATCTACTGAAGTGGCCCACATGCCGACCCGAAGGCCGGCCCGTACAGATCAAAGAGTTTCCATCTTGAATCTCTCGATGCGAATGTAACGGTTGAGAGGCCGTAGATTGAGAACCGGTCGCCATCCTCCGGTTTTCTTGGACACCAAAAACATCCTGGTTTAAAACCCCGGATCCGTTGCCGGATCTTTCACCTCTACTACCGGCGCTTTGGCAAGGAGGGAAGTTATCTCGTCCCGTATAATAGCAATTTGACGGGAGTCTTGAGGTAACGGGGTCACCAGTGGGGTCCCTGTCAGCGGAGGTGAACGGTTTGGAGTGTCCATTCCATTCGATAACCTTCCGCGACAATCTGCCTTACTAGGCTGTCTGCGCTGTATCGATTCCACCAAGAGGTGAAGTGCGCTAGACGGGCGCCGACACAGTGTCGAGTCCGGTGGGGGCCCCCCCCCAAAAACTCGTGCTGAGCTTGAGGTTGGTGTCCTGGGCAGTGGGGGAGCGCACACTGACATGTCAGGTGCGCTTCCCACCCTTACCAGCGGGCTTAGAAGGGTTGTTAGACCCTTTCTTACCCTTCCCCTTGCCACGGTAGCCTCTTCTGGCTTTCTTGGGCTTCAAAGAGCCGGAGAAAGAATCAGCGGGCTTGGAAACGCTGGCTTTGCGTTTCCCCTTAGCAGGGGTCTGGTGTTCTTTGACCATGGACTCAAGCTCCTGAGAGTCAATATGACCCTCAGCAGCATAAGCTTTGAGTCCGTCGGAGAACAGCTCTTCATTACCGAGAGGTAAGTTGATGAGGTTCTGCGCATGGTCTCTCGAGCCCAGTCGAGACTCAGCCAGGAAGAGTCTCCGTCGGGCAATCTGCACTCTGGCTATCACCTTCGTCAGAAGGTCCAACCCCGTTGCAGTAGCCAACTGCATACAGTGGTAGAACTCTGGGGGTGCCTGAGGAACCGATAGCGGTTCTCCATCGCCAGCCGGAAGCACCACGGGTTTCGGAATCGCTTCCGCGTCCATGGAGTGCAACCAGGACACCGTGTCGTCAGCCGTACGTTGCAGGGCAGCTACGCGCGATGCGTGTGTCATGTGCAGAAGGTGGCTAAAGATTCGTAACCCGGCCCAGGCCGAACACTCTGCCGCCTTGAGCTCTTCCTCAACCGACCGACGCAACGTATCGTTTGGATGGAGATCCTCCCGATGTTGTCTGCCGGTCAGGAAAAAGGCAGACTGCTGTCCAACCTTTGAAGCCGATTCGGTCCACTTGACTTTGGACGGGGGCCTCTGAAGAGCTCAGTGAACCCGGGTGGAGCCGTACGCAGGGAACGCTTACCCTTTCCCTGCGGCCTCACCGAAAGCGCATCGAAAGCTTGATCCACGAATGGATCTAGACCGGACGGTCCGTGTCGGCCGGAGATTGCTCGACCTCAATCTCGGCTAGGCTGGTAGACTTGGCCATCCCGTCGAGCACAGTTGTGTTCCCATCCATACCATCTCCCGTCGGACCCCGAGAGGGATCGAACGGTGTCTCACTAGCGACTAGAGTCGTAGGAGCACTCGATGGCTTGGATAGAACTACAAGAGTCTCAGACGGGCCGCACAAAGTCTTGGCTCGCACCTTCGACTTGCGCGCCCTGCGTTTCTTGGTCGAAGAATTAGCAGGGGGCTTTCCCAATGCGGCGCTCCCTATACGGGGAAGCACGAACACCGGTGTGCTTGTTTCACTGGCAGCCGTCGCACCCTGGGACAGACCCAGAGCACGATAAAGCTCCGCAAAACTTCGGGTATAAACCTTCCTACGGGTTGGACGTACATGACGACGACAATACCCCAAGGCCAAAATGGCTGAGGTGTAAAAAAAAACCATCATCTATTCAGTGGTTTGTGAGCGTGTTATTTGTTTGGTGTTTCAATATGTATCTAAAATCAGACTTCGTTGCCGCGAGTGCACCACGTGACGTGGTGTGTTATAGGCCTGTTTTGTATACATGTATGTTACACCAGAAAGTCAAATGTGTGATATTTTCAATATTGATGCATGTTTATGCGGAACAAAGGTGAAAATAGAACCTTAAATCTACATAAATTAAGTTCAGATTTATTTCCTGGAAAATGCATAGAATGCATCTCTGGCAACCTAGGACCCCGGAGCTTCCGGAGACTAAGCGGCCTCTGGAGCTCGCCTGTTGGTCTGAGAGGATTCGCTTATTTTATCTGTGTGTAAATGAATCGTACAAAATCATATTGGTTTCTAATGTTCTATGACTTAAAGATCAGTGTTTTGTATGTGTTAAATATTCATAGGGTGATTTCGGATGAATTTAGAAATAATAAGCTTAATTAATACTTATCCGATATGGACTAAATATTAAGAGCTTATACGTGGCCAGATTTGATCGCATTCTGTAGAAAATGAAATGTGTGGATGAGAAAAACCTCAAATCCATCCACATACACTCCAGTTTACAGTATGAACATCTCAGGTAAAGAACACACAGGCACGTTCTGTACATATAACATGTGTAAGTACATGTAGCATTCCCCAATCCTTGGTGATATACAGTACTCAGAAACGTGTACTGAGGAGACTGGAGGGCAATCATGGCGTTACGTTTCGTAACTTGTGTCTAATTCCGCTTAGCCCGGGGCTAGGAGCCGTATGAATCCATGTACTTCAAAATCCTCATGGTACTCATATGAACAGTCACAATCAAAGCGTGAATGAGATACACCATTCTCTAGATAACGACTTTAGAACGCTTTAAGAATACTGATCAGCGATACGGATTTTATATTTTTGGAACATCATGATGTTTTGTCGGCATCATTGAAAACTGTTGACCGCTTCTCTCTTGCAGGAAACTAGCCTATATGTTTATGTATATACTACGATTGTCTTTTTTGAATTTGGTGCTAATACTGTTATATGGATATGGAATAGGTCTTTGGATTATGAACGCGGATATTCTTTAATGGACGACGGCTGAATTATGGATGACGGACTAGACGCTTATTATCAAGGCAAAACTTATCCAACACCATAAGATTTCAACAGGACAACCGAGAAATGGCGCCACAAGATGGTGATGGTTCATTAGCCAGTCTGAGAATGGTGTGCAGATTTGAGTTTTCAGAGCAGTCCTTCGCTTCTCGGGTGGCTTATTTACAACATGAGGCACCAGGGGTGCTAGAACCCCTCAGCTCTGTAATATTCTGGAAAAAATTATCAGTTATATCACGAGTGTGTGTACATGTGGCAGAGCAGTGTGATCAACAGCTTATTGAGCTGCCTCACTAAATGCCATATTGTACATGTAAGCAGCGTTTTGTTCGGGTTTTTTAAAACATTTTTGCTTCTAAGCACCCAGAATTATATTTTATAGTAGACGACTGGTTTGTTTAACACTCGACAATTCAGCTTTCCATTAAAGTCTATTATCTGATTGTCGCCAACCAACGTTTTGAATCTCCAATTATAAAGGCAAACAACAGAGCAGAAGGACGATGGATGCAAGCTACTTTATTCAGAACAGAAACCCAACTATTAAGGCAATACAGGGCTCGAAAAATACGCTCGTTGGTCGCCATTGGCGATCAAAAAAAGGCCCTTGGCGAGTACAAATTTTAATTCATTCGCTTTGTGGCGATCAAAAAATTGGTTTAATCGCCAAATTGGCGAGTAGATATTTGTACCGACCCATTAGTTAATCGCCATGCGCTCGCCAACGGTAAATGTTGCCCGTGTCTTCTGTGTTGTTGTTTGAAATCTCTTGACGAGAACTTGGTCGGCGGGGTGCCATTGCTCGGGAACGAGCTGACGCGTCCGTGATTGAAGCATTATACTGGCACAGCGGACTGTATCGCCCCCATGCTCTCGTGACAGTAGCGGGCAGACAATAGAAGCCACAGGACTGTGCCTCAAATCAATAAAACAATGCTGATTAATCGATGTTGTTGTCACCTCACATTGCCATGTACTACTATACTTACAATAAATATGTTGTTTTATTGAGAACAACATCGTCTAATCCGCATTGTCAGATTTGAGACCACGATCCTCAGGGCTTCGTGTTTAGCGTGAGTGATGGCTCACCTGCACGCAAACACTCGCGTAAATTCATGTCACGAGAGTGATTTTTAGCTCATGTAAACTGTCATATTTTATATCGTATTATATTGCAACCAATCGCCCGACTTTCAAATACCCTCTCCTATTTTGACGTAGGCTGTTTTTAGCTCGCGTACTTAATTCTAAACACGGAGCCCTGGATCCTGCGATTGAAACCGACGAAATTCTTCAAGAGTTCTTTCCCTTGGAGCATTCCAGAATGATGGGATTAGGGGCAATATTGTAATAATAAAGATGTTTCAGGAAAAAATACCCCTCCCGCATGTATGCAAAATTTGACGAAATGTACATTGGAAAGAATCATAACATTTTAACTGGCGTGTTCCTTATTATAACTTTAATCTTCATTGTGAAAATCGTTGATGCAGATTGCAGGAACCAGTTTTAGATCTCCGGAATATTGGTGTATCAGCGTGGGTGCAGCCGTCTGTACTCGAAGTTTCGTGACTAAAACAGAGGGTTTTAGGTTCCTTTTTGCAAACGTCCCTGGGTCAACTCAAAAGACGAAGTAAGGTACACATTCGAAGCAGACGTCTCTTCACAATGCAATTTACATTACAGGAAAGAAAAGTGGAAAGGGAGACTATATAACACCAGCAAAGCCATTGTAACAGCTGACATTGGCGACCAACGGGCCTTCACTTTCTGCAGCTGGCGACAAGATTTTTTGTTTACTCGCCACCATGGCGAGTAGATTTTACCACTAGTCGCCAAATGGCTACTAACTAAAATTTCAATTTTCGAGCCCTGCAATATTAATTTTATCCACACAGGCTACTAAAAATCCTCCCTCCCTACCCAGATTTATTAAAAAAAATGATGCTAAACAGGAAACTGTTTTTAACCAACCAGCCTAAAGCTTTAAATATAGTTTCTGCGAAACTAAAATGATCACGCACATGTTCATTGTTGTTGTAAATTGCGCCTGCCCCACTTTCGTTATCAAGTTCGATTTAAAGATTTAATTCTCCTTCAGCAAAAACGTCTCATACAGTACAAGGCAGAAATATCTTGATGCTAAACGCGAGTTAAAAAAAATCATTTTCGCGACTATATATAATTTATTAATCTCAATCGGAAAACGCGCCTCAATCGCGTACAAACAAAAGCATAATCGCGACTGAGATGCGTCGACCGCTCGCGGTCACTGTAATGATACTGCATGACGCGATCAGAACAAGTCGCGTGTTGTAAATTTGCCGGTAGTCTCGTTTCTCAGCCTTGTATGCTCGGATAAATTAATGCATGCAGGAGGATTTTGTTGTAGACTGTCTTTTTTTGAAGCGATATATTTGCATGTAGCTTGATTGAAACCCCGCTAAATATATTTATTTTCAGAAGGCCCATACTTTAGTTAATCTGTACTTCAAAATATCTGCTCGTTTGTGTCTAAAATAAAATCAGACCAGGCGAGAAAATATAATAAACAAAAAAAACTTTTATTTCGGCAACATTTACCATGCGTCTATGTCCCAGCCATCTCATCACAATTTGCCCAATTCAAAATCATTTTCGTGACTATACCAGTGCATCGTCTTCGGAAAACGTGGCCTAAACTCGCGTACAAATAAATCCGAGTAATCCCTTTACTGAGATGCGTCCACCGCTCGCGGTCAGGTAACGTCTTCAATAAAATAAACCTCTTATATATGGTATCGCGTGTTGTAAATGAACGTATATTGCCGATCGTTTCTCAGCCTTGTATGCTCGGATAAATTAATGCATGCAGGAGGATTTTGTTGTAGACTGTCTTTTTTTGAAGCGATATATTTGCATGTAGCTTGATTGAAACCCCGCTAAATATATTTATTTTCAGAAGGCCCATACTTTAGTTAATCTGTACTTCAAAATATCTGCTCGTTTGTGTCTAAAATAAAATCAGACCAGGCGAGAAAATATAATAAACAAAAAAAACTTTTATTTCGGCAACATTTACCATGCGTCTATGTCCCAGCCATCTCATCACAATTTGCCCAATTCAACCAGACGATCGTGCTAAAATACCAGTGCATCGTCCCTGTGCGTTTTAATCTGACATATAAATCCGAGTATCCCTTTATTTCCATTGTAAGAAGGTACGTCTTCAATAAAATAAACCTCTTATACGTTTATGGTATTATTCTTCATAAAATGTGAACGTATATTGCCGATTATTTCATTATTGGACGATGTGGACTATCAACGAGCTTTCACTCGACGAACATTTTACTGTCAGGGGAATATTTTACGTGGTGGTCAATCTCGGCGTGTTCGGCCAAGAAGACTCGATCTGACGCGATCAATAAAGTAATCCCTTTTGAAATATACCTGTGGAACGCGCTAAAACCCAAGACGATCGCGTCGCACGCCGCTTTTGCATGCTGACGCGTTTACAGAAAACAGTCGGGTCGAAAGCGCGTGTTCCGAAATTACAGTCGCGACTCCTTCAATAAACTAACGCGGGTCAGTCTCGATTACTTCTTGTTCTACTCGCATTTAGCATCAAGTTATCTCTGCCTTGTACTGTAATTCGTTTATACTTTACATCTGAAGAATAACCCCTAGCAAGTAAGTCCCTAGTTCAATTTAATATGTCACATCAAGAAAACAGACGTATGTCACCAGGCCCGTAGCCAGGATTTTTCGAGGGGGGGTTTTGTCCTTCACAAAAAGGGCACAAAATCGACTATCATAGCACTTTTCGGCGAGGGTCCAGGGGCCGCCTGAGGCCCCGGAAGCTTTGGCGTTGTAGATCGCCTGAGATGCATTCTGAGCGATTTCCCCGACACCCAGACCGTAAAACGCAATGGCTAAATTATCCACTATATTTCGACTTTTGTACGCATTTTTATACTACTTGTTTCTTCTCACGCTAAATTGGTGCACCAAAAAGACAACTCTGGGCACTGCCTTCACTGTCATATTATCTGCGACAATTACTGTCCATACAATTTTACCTAAAAAAAAAATTGCGTACGGGTGCATTCATAAAGTACGTAAGCCTCAAAATCAGTAACTTTGACCCCCCCCCAACCTGTACGCTAAATTTAACCTGCCGTACCCCCCCCCCAACCACTTCCTTCGAGCATAGGTACTTTATGGGCGCGCCCTACGCTCCTGATGCACTCCCACTGGCGACGGCGGGCCTGATATAGTCATTGGTAGCGCGGTCCCGTTTAGGTAGATGTGGTGAAATGAATCCACCAACACCAACACATGCTGACAGCACAGAGAGGAAAATACCGCCAAGTTTGATGATAAAATTCTACTTTTTACTTACTTACTGTTGCATAACTGTAATGATAACCACCAAGGCACGCATTTCTGAAAAAATACTGGCTTTATTGAGAGTGTCGGTATACCTCCGAACTGATTTTGCGTTCTTGTACAGCTTGGAGGCATCCTCTTTGGACCGCCTCTTTGAGGAAGGCATGTCTCGCTGCAGATTATACCGAAGGCGACAACTTTCAGCAATGTGTAGTCTCCCCTGGGCAGACTGATAGCAATATTGTAGCGCGAGTTATCTACTCTGCCTTTGACGGCAAGGCAGAAAACAAATGCGTAAGGAAGTTTAGCGAAAGTTCGAAAATTAAATCCTTTTAGATTGTTATTATTGACAGTCTCACTCTGGATATAATCTGGTCATATGCTGTATTTCTTTTTTAATGCAACGACTATCTTGTCGTTTTTTTTGCTTTTGTTTTAGTCTTAGCTTTAATAGATATTTTTTTATTATTCAAAAAGGGCACATTTTCGAAAAGGGGGGGTTTTCCTGAACCCGAAAAAACCCCCCTGGCTACGGGCCTGGTCACCTCAAAGTACCGGTAAAGATTTCTGTGCATCATGGAATGAAAAATGGCGCCTTTTTTCGGCGCGAATATAGATACTTGCAAGATTGATTTCTCGTTTAACAGTCCCGTCTATAATTCGTTAATACTTTCAATCTAGAGATACAGGCCATGGCGAGTAACTGGTCACTTCGAAGGCGTGAGATAAAGAAAATGAACTACGTCACCTCAAATTTCCGTGGTTCCGGCTGCTGCATCGGCCGCTGGTTGTCACACAAATAAATGAAGTCTGCAATACGGGTTTTAGCGCGTATGGATACCTGAACTTGCTACTTATACTATAAAGGTTATCAAGACATGAAAGTGATGAAAATTGCACATTAAGCAATTCCTATACCTAATATCATCACCAACCTTACGTAACTTGAAAAAAAACTTGTGGAGATCAAACCTTGGACTACCTTGGACTACATTCGCAGGCGGATCAACGCTTGAGAAAAAAATTACGGGTTGGCCATGCATGGGTTATGTCCCCTGGTATTTTGTGGAGAGCATTGATCATTCGGAACAAAAGGAAGGATAATTTGGTATTCAGGGACAAAGCAGGCAATATTCCGTTGATATTTTGAAACAGAATTGAGAGAAAAGACTGATGAAAAGGGAAACATATGAAACGAGCTGTAGAACTACCTTCAATTATTCTTGGAGCAGTTTTCATTCGGGTACCTTATTCAGCAAAGACCATTCCATTACCCGAGGGTTCCCGATTGTCAGTAGAATTTGACCAAAGCATAATTCATAAAACTTGTTTTAAAAATTGTTTATAAAATGATTCCACTATATCAATAACCCAAAAGATACAAAAGGCACACCTACAAAGCACATTCTGTACTGGATAGAAGTTTTGAGCACCTGCCTTCAGTAGTTTTCAAGATATGGAGTGTTAACGAAAATGGTACGGACGGACGGACAGACGGACCCACAACAATACCCGTATGTCCATTCGGGCTGAGGGGTAAAAATCTGAGAAATGACACACAGGTATAGTGAATATGTCCATGTTGTCCAATCATTTGCGTCACTTACATGTACTTGACACACAATCTGAAAATGTCAACACACAAACATCATTTGTAATCTTCAAGGACACTTCACACGGACAGTACATTGGACAGATGGACCCCATAATATACAATATTTCCTCATGCTCTTAGGGCATCGGATGAGGAGGGGGAGGGGCAATCATTATTAATACCGGTACATGTACTTGTAATACTTTTCCAGGTTATGCAAACAAATTATTTACTTCAACTTAAAATATCAAATTGAACTGTATACCTGTGCATTTTGACTCAAGTTCCACGTTTCTAGTTGTTTCTTTGATGGCCTTTAATTTCAGTAAACCAAACCTGTGAAAAGAACAGAAATTTTGCAAAGTGTGAGACTCAAAAAACCCCTCGGCTTCCACCCAAGCAATTGAGAAATATGCTGAGAATGGGCAACATATTACGGCTATATTTACCAATCATTCAGGATTGTCCTTTTTAGAGCATATCGTTAATTCTGCAGATATAAGAGCTACATTCAAGCATAAGGGGCATCACTTTGTAAAATAAGGCCCAAGGTGAAATTTTTTTTTTTTGCCTTTTACAATACAAGTAGATAAATTATTTGTTAGCTGTACCGAACACAGTTCTTCAGATATAACTGGTTAATACATTCAAGCATATCCAAGATTATTTCACCCGGAAAGGGGCATAACTCCATAAAATAAGGGTTGAGACGATGAATTTTCTGTACGCATCTAGAATACAACTAGATAAATAAGTTTCCAAAATTTAGTAGATGTACCGAACACAGATCTGCAGATATAACTAGTACTCTCAACTATATATCACAAAATAATCAGAGATTATTAGATCTGAAACGGGGCATAACTCCATAAAATATGGGTTGAGAGGACTAATTTTTTTCTAGGCATTTAGAATACAACTAGATAGAAAAGTTCCATCGTTATTTCGCAAGCTGTACCTAAACCAGTTAATTAGATATAACAAACATTTTGTATGACAAAATATGAAAATTATTGCACCTGAAAGGGGCGTAACTCTGTAAAGAGGCGACTACTTGTCTGTTGGCTTCTAGAATACAACTATATAAGTAAGTTTCCAAAATGCAGTAGCTGCACCCTCACGGAAATAGGGCGCACGCCCTATTTAGGGCGCGCGCCCCATCTGCACCCCAATTGCGCCCTACTTGCGCCTTGTCTATCTACTGCGCCCCATTTCTTCATCCCATCCACCCTGCTGCACCCTTCAGGAATGCGCCCTAGAGATAGGGCGCGCGCCCTAACTGCGCCTTATTTAGTTTGAAATTTTCTCTGATATTCAGACTGCGCCCTACTTGCGCCCTGTGGACATTGATGTTTTCTCCAAACTTCAGACTGCGCCCTATCTGCACCCTGTGGACATGACTACTTTTTCGAGAACTCAGACTGCACCCTAAATGCGCCCTCTGGACATAACCATTTTATCTAAAATTCAGAGTGAACCCTACATGTATACTTTTTTTCACCAACATTCATTTTAGTTAGTAATCACATATGCATGTGTGTCATTTTAAAGACATATGTGTTTAAAGACATGTCCATGCATGTCTTAGTAAAAAAAGTTTTCCCCAAAAATTCAGACTGTCTGCTTTCTTCACTATTCTGGGCTATAAATTCATTAATGTAAAATTTGGACTTTCATACTAAATTTAATAACATTATTTCAACAAAAAAATTCAGACTTTTACTTGAAGCTATTGCTCCTTATCTGCGCCCCGACTGCGCCCTACCAGTACATGTATATTGATGCTATTATTCTCAGACTGCGCCCTAATTGCTCCCCAACTGCGCCCTATTATCTGCACAATAGCATGTTATCTGATTAGTCAAAACTGTCACATGACCTTTATCTTATTGGCTGACATTAACAAAAGAAAGGCAGACATATTGGTTTTCAAAGAACCATTTTGAATTTGAAGATTTCATGCCCATTTAACAAGATTTTGGTGAGTGTTATACCCCTGTTTTGTGGATAGTGGATGATGTAAAGAGTTTCAGATGTGTGTAGAAGTAATTTGAAGAAAAAAACTCAAGAAAAAGTGAGCGAAAGTGTCAGATGACCTGATGTACCAATTCCACAACAGCTGACTGTAGTACAATATGTACTCCATGCACATAATTCTAACCATGAATGCACATTGTACATGTAGATGAAAATAATATGTACCTGCAGAGCAATATTAGATTTATTTAGACTAGTTAGATGCCAATAATCATATCTTTCACCTTATATCTTCAATTTATGTACATGATAGATAGAGATAAACTTTATTTACTGATGGTAGAACATGGTTAGCATGTCATGTATACTGTTCTTTTCCCCAACTGCGCCCTAACTGCACCCCAACTGCGCCCTATCAGTACAACATTCATGCTATTATTCTGGGAGTGCGCCCTAATCGCGCCCCAACTGCGCCTTTTCTGCGCCCCAACTGCGCCTTATCTGCGCCCTAAGACTGCGCCCTTTTCTCTAATAGGGCGCATATAAGGCGCAATTAAAATATTTGGAACGCGCCCTAATTTGCGCCCTAGCCATATTGAGTCTAATGGCAAAATTGGGGGCGCAGATAGGGCGCGCGCCCCAATTGCGCCTCATTTGCGCCTTAAATGCGCCCTAATTGCGCCCTATTACCGTGAGGTTGTACCAAACACAGTTCTGCAGATATAGTTAATTTAATACATTCAAGCATATATCACAAAATATGAAATTAATACATCTGTAAAGGGGCATAACTCTGTAAAATATGGGCTGAGAGGAGCGTCTGACTTATAAAATAGATAAAAAAGTTTCCAAAATTTGGTCACTGTATCTTGAGCGGTTTTTCCTAAAATGTGGTAACGGACGGACGTACGGACGCATGACGACAATACCCCGAGGCCAAAATGGCCGAGGGGTAAAAAACCTCGGCTGAACATTCTCACCCCAGCTACTGTCAAGTCATAAGGTTATCGCGGTGATGTAACATATTCAATTATACCCACACCTGACATTACTTCTCAAAGCTGACATTTACTTCTCAAACATGTCAAAGATCTGACATGTCTGATACAAACAATAATGCAGTCAGAAATCATCTGTATCGTGAGAGTCAATTTACACAGGTGTCATTTCAAAAGTTTTACTGTACAAAAATTAATAACTGCTGCAGCCAAATTGTATGCTTTGTCATGTTGGAGGAGGTGTACTTTTAAAAAAAAATCATATAATGATGAGAATATCATGTTCATATACAGGTAATCATGAGCATGTGATAAGACCAGAGATGAGGGCATGTTCAACATAAGAATAGAGATGACATGTTTATATTATAATCAAGATAATAGAGATGATGGGGATACATGTTCATATAATCACGAGGATTGAGAGGAACTAATACGAGAGATATTGAACTGAGCTATATAGCTCAGTTCAATATCTCTCGTATTTCCTTCGTACTGGTCGGACAGTGCGCAGGCGCTAAGTGCAGGAATGGACGAGCTACTTTCCATATATAGGTAGATCAAGGATAATTCACAACTGGCTATCGAAAGCGGTCTAGCGAGTACATTTCATACATACACCCGAGGGTGTCACTACAACAATAAGTTACCCTAATTTTCCTGTTAGGGGACCTATTTCAGGTTACCATAGGAGATTTTAGGTAACCCCTGATAGGTTTCCATAGAAAATATTACAGCACAGGCCTGTATGAACATGTACCGATCTCCATCATCTCTATCCAGGCCTCAGTTTAAGGAGTGCTGATGGTAACCTACCGAGAAAAGGGGTACGGAAAAGTCCCCCCCTGGAAAGATTAAAGATTTCCCCGCCTCGTAATATCCCCTCCCCTAGGAATTTTCCTTCCCCGGAAATTATCCCCCCCTTTCATATATTAAGTGAAACTAGAGAACAAAATATACGAAAAATGAACATTCATGGTTTATTAAAATATATACTGAAAACTAGACATATCGCGATCACATACATTTACAATAGCACTACTAGACATATGAACAGCATGAAGTACAATCAGTAATAATATATATATGCATATATTAATTTACTTTTACCTAATACATCGACCAACGGACTGAAGTGTCTCTTCGATTTATTATTAATATGGAATTTAAAAAAAAAAAAAAAAATTCTCTTAATAAAGATATATACTTGTAAAACCATGAATGTTCATTTTTCATATATTTTGTTCTCGGAGTTTCACTTAATATGGTATAAATGAAAGGTAGGGGGGGGGATAATTTCCGGGGGGGGAGAAAGAAATTCCTAGGGGGGGTGGGGGAGTTTTCCAGGGGGGACTATGCCGGGGGGAATCTTTCCAGGGGGAAGTTTTCCAGGGGGGGACTTTTCCTACACTCCCGAGAAAAGACGTGCATCAAAGTTTACCTGTGTACTAGACTTTGGTGCGCATTATTCACGGGTAAGAATTAACTTACTCAAACTTGAGTATTCCTAAAATAAGGTTTGCGAATCCTCTTCATTTGGCGTCAGATTTGATGCGAAACGAACCTTCGTTTTGGCAGGTAAATTTTGACTTGTAGAACCACATTTTGGCTTGAATTTATTTTGTCCTAGCAAAAAGTTAGGGAAATTTATATTTGCTTTTGGCCATGGGTTACGGCCCAAATAGATTGTACACGCGTAGTGTAATGTCTCCTAGACGTGAAAATTGATTGCTTTTGTGAGAACCGTTCCCCAAATCGGTTACCACCCTTACAGAAATTTAAGGTTGCGGGGAGCTCCCGCTAAGCTCCCGGGCTCATATGTTAACTTGTGTGAGCTATCTGCTACCTTGCGCGAACTAGTGCGAGCTAACCAGCAGATCGCGAGAGCCAGCGCAAGCTACCCGTTAACTCGCGTGAGATACCGGCTACCTCGCGTTCACTATCATAGGTTGTTTCTAGTACTCACCGCAAGTTTGCGCTACCTAGCATCATCGCAGAGTTTCAAACCTGCTAGCTCGCGAGAGGTAGCGCAAGTTTGCGGGAGCTATCGCAAGTTTGAGATATTTGATAGTCTCTGTACTCTTGAGATTCCACATCATTACTATTCCGGTCCAGCTAGGCCTTCCTTGAACCAACATCTGGAAAATCTGGGTCAGTCTGAGTTGACCAGTGTGTAGGAATACATAATAAAATTACAAAGTTCCCTTCCACAGAAGGCCAAATAATCTGTTCTCTGCAGTGCTACAGATATTTACTTATGTTTTCACATTCTTGTGAATGATAAACTTTCTTTAGATATGGGATTAGTGCCCTTTTATCCTTGGTATTTCCTGCCCTGGAAATGGACTACTTTTGAATGGGGAGGGATGGTGTGTGATGCAGTCAGCATTTGAAAAATTGGAGGGAGAAGCTGTTATACATCTCAGTTCAATGGATGTATCTATAAGGGAGAGCCATTTCATGCTGTTTCATTAGTTTCTGGTAACCCTTACGGAATTGCAGCATGGGCTGCAGTGCAGCATGGGCTGTATTCATGCTGGGATCATGCTGGATTTGCAGCATATGCTGGAATCATGCTGGGTTTCCATGCTGCAGTCATGCTGGAATCACTTTGATAAAATACTAGCCATACTGCATTGCAGTATATGCTGGAACCATGCTGGGTATCCATGCTGTGACCATACTGGATTTACTGACAGTATTTCACCATACTGCCTCCCAGCATGTACTGCAACCATGCTGCAAATGCATGCTGGAGTTATACTGGATTAACTCAGACATAATCTATCCATGCTGCAATCATGCTGGAACCACTTAGATAAAATAATAGTCATACTGCGTTGCCAGCATATGCTGCAACCATGCTGCTGTATGGCTGACCTACATGTCCATGTAGCTGTCACATGATATGAATGAACTATTGCCCTGGTTATTCTGTACCAATCAGAAATCAGGTCAGCTCACAAGTTTAGAGCCAGAATTCAAATCAGAATAACTACTAACCAGTACTTTGAACATGGTTGCAGGAAATACATGGCTTGTAAGATTCTAGGATGTGCCAAAGTACACAGACAAGAGCTATTTGCATTGTATTATCTTTAAATTCTTATGTATAACCATGGAAGTACATGTACTTGGAAACTTGAAGGTGAGTGCAGTTACAGTTCCCTACATATACATAAACTTCATATTTGTCTGCAATATATATCCCTTTGTTTCAATGGTCCATCTTGAAGTATTTATTGATGTCTGGATATGTGAAACATGAGATCAAGTACATGGATAGGAAAAAATATATTACAACCCAACATATTTACAAAATATGCTAGAAAACTAAAGTTAGCTTTACTATTTGTGCAGACAAATTCAATGGCTTCCACCACCTGTGTCCATGCAGTGGAGCTATAACATTGTACATGTATCCCATGTTTGTAGGTTATAGTTACCATGCTGGCACCATGCTGCAAAATCCCAGCATGGCTGCAGCATGCATGCCTCTGTATAGGTTATAGCTACCATACTGGAACCATGCTGTGAAATCCCAGCATGGATGCAGCATGCCCCCTGTCAGGCTTTAGCTACCATGCTGGAACCATGCTGCAGAATTCCAGCATGAATGCAGCATGCCCCTGTGCAATGGCCATACCTACCATACTGCAACCATGCTGTGAAATCTCCCAGCATGGTTGCAGCATGCCCCTTATCAGGCTTCAGTTACCATGCTGGAACCATGCTGCAGAATTCCAGCATGAATGCAGCATGCCCCTGTGCAATAGCCATACCTACCATACTGCAACCATGCTGTGAAATCTCCCAGCATGGTTGCAGCATGTCCCTTAATTATCAGGCTTTAGTTACCATGCTGGAACCATGCTGCAGAATTCCAGCATGAATGCAGCATGCCCCTGTGCAATGGCCATACCTACCATACTGCAACCATGCTTTGAAATCTCCCAGCATGGTTGCAGCATAATTTAAATAATTGAAACATGCTGCAAGCATGCTGCAGCCAGGTTGAGCTTAGTGGGGTATTCTCCAGCATGGCTGCAGCATGTACTGTGACCATGCTGGCACCATGCTGGTAATTCATGCTGGGAACATACTGGAACCATGCTGGAAATGCGCTGCAAATCTGTAAGGGTAAGTGCATCCTCTTTTAAATGATCAAGCAATCATAGCTGAGTTTTGCCTGAAGTGAACATAGTGAGAGTAGGAGAGGGTTTAATTATGAATTTTCTAAATTAGACCTGTTATGGTCTAGAGTATAAGGCATATAATGCATTTAGTAATCCACTAAAACTCACCTCATGTTATTGCTTAAAGATGAATAGGAATTCAATTTGGATTCATTTGATACCAGTAGGCTATTTCTTAAGCAAAATAAATGGATGGTCATTATTCAGTTAACCCATGGTTAACCTCAATTAGCTATAAAACTTTTAATTTTATTGGATAGTTAATCTACCTTTTTGCAAAATTCAGATCTTTTCCCCTAATTTGTTCTGCATGTTTTCAAATAGCTGGTGTATATATAGTACATGTATGCTCACCCTGTCTTTGTTCTGATCTTGACCTACATCATGAATTTGTGAAATTGTAGGCTGAACCAGGGTCACTGATTTTGTGGATCAAGTTTGATAGGTCGCTGGCTTGCGCAACCTACCACTACCTTGCGCTACCTACCGCTAGCTCGCGCAACCTACCAACAGTAATACAACTCGGGATCTTCGTTAACTAGCGCTAGCTACCATGGACAGCCGCAAACTAGCAATGTTTCAAATGGGAGCTTATCGGTAGCTCCCGGCAAGGTACTAGCTTGCGGGGAGCTAGCGCAAGGTTGCGGTGAGCTATCGCGAGCTTGCGGGGAGGTATCGCGAGCTCGCGGGGAGCTAGCACAAGCTCGCACGGAGCAGGAATGGGGAGCTGGCGCGAGCTCGCAGGGAGCTACAATGGGGAGCTGGCGCAAGCTTGCGCTAGGTTGCGGAGAGCTATCACTACCTTGCGGGAGCTAACCTGTCGGCCTTATCGGGAGCTAGCGCAAGCTCCCAATGTTTCAAATGGGATCTTATCGGTAGCTAACATTGTTAGCTACCGCAAGCTAACTCCGCAATCTCTCCGCAATCTTAATTTTCTGTAAGGGCACTGTTCACGTAACTTTCCAGCTTTACGTAGTTGTACATTTCGGTTTGGGTCCACGAGGGTCCCAACCCTTCAAACGCGGCTTCATTGCTATTTTTTCTCATGTTCGTTAGGGTAGGAATGTACAATTATTGTCTGTAAATATTATTTGGATCGAGAGGCTTTTTCTGGACTAGTTTCCCGTTTATTTTGGCGGAAAAACTCCAAATTTCTTGTTCTATTCTTGGTAACATTTCTCGGGAACAATTCAATTTGGCTTTTGAATTTGGTGCATGTCGGGCTGGCCCATTCGTGTCCCGGTGAGTGTACGTCCTTTCGTGTTCTAAATTTTCTAGCCGTTTGTTGTATAGTTTATTTTTTTTTTGTAAATAATTGTTCCTTTCTTTGCTAGTGACTTATTTTCTGAAATATTTGTGTGTGGTGAATTCATTTCTTTTTGTGCTTGTGATTTGTGTGTTATACATGTATTTGGTTCCAATTTTTTTTATTTGAACTCATTTCAGAACAAGTGAGAAGATTTTGAACGAGAGATCCTGAAGGATCTTGGCGCCCACCATTGTCCGATAATTGTTAAGCTAATGACAAGAGGATCTTTTTGTCCATTGTTACTAAGAACAAACAATTGATTTGTAATTTTGTTTACAGAATTGCGAAAAAGAGCGAAAAAGGGACACTGGAAAACGCCAAGATATAATCTTTGTAAGTTTCAGGAGTTTCAAGATTTCTAGAAACTACTTATGTCGGTTGTTATAGTACAAGAGAAATGAACAAAGTTAGTCTGAAAGTGAATGTACATGTACGAAGGATCCTTTGTCTTCGTTTTGTAGTATTTTTATTTTATTTATTTTTTTGCACGTGTCATCATTGGGTACTGGAAGCGAAGACAAATCTCTTTGGCGCTTTGGCAAACTTAAGATTTTATAATTAGGAACGAATGCTAATTCTGTTCTGTTTACTGGGCTAGTTTGAGATATCTCTTTTAAGATACCATGCTCGAAAGTAGTAAGATGGCACAATACTTAATACTGAAGGGATCCGGTCGCGCAGTAATGTTGAAACTTCGAAAGTGTCTGAATCCTGATTATCTCCCTTGGATCGAAACATGCAGTAATCTACAGTTGTCGAGTTATGACATTGTGTCACAAGAGTGACGTCCCTTCATGTACCTGACCCGCCGGCAGACGAAAGGGTGGAGCAGTTCACTTGCAACAGCATGGACTAAAGAAAACTGATTTAAAATTTGAAGAAATACATTTTAATTCCGATTTATTTGAACTCCTTGATATGGAAGGTGAAGATATGGATATTCTCTATAGTCAATATATAGAATATGCCCCACCGTTTGATCCGCCGACTCTTGTGATGCAACGTCACAACTCGAAATACCGTATTAATTTGAAGCGTAACTTGGATTTTCGAATCAGACCATAAAAGGTATCTTGCGCAACTAGGCCCCATGTGGGACCTGTGTACCAAATTTCAGAAAGATCCATGAAATATTTCCTGAGAATTCACGATAACAATGTTTCAAGGGGAAATTCAAGATAGCCACCTGGCGGCCATATTGGATTTTCGAATCGGACCAAGAAAGTTATCTTGCACAACTGGGCCATAAGGGGAATCTGTGTACCAAATTTAAGGAAGATCCATGCAGTACTTCTTGAGAAATCACGATAACAAAGTTTCATTGGGAAATCCAAGATGGGCGCCTGGTGGCCATATTGGATTTTTGAATCGAACCAAAAAAGGTATTTTGCACAACTAGACCCCAAGGGGAACCTATGTACCAAATTTGAGAAAGATCCCTGCAGTACTTCTTCATTGCTATTTTTTCTCATGTTCGTTAGGGTAGGAATGTACAATTATTGTCTGTAAATATTATTTGGATCGAGAGGCTTTTTTCTGGACTAGTTTCCCGTTTATTTTGGCGGAAAAACTCCAAATTTCTTGTTCTGTTCTTGGTAACATTTCTCGGGAACAATTCAATTTGGCTTTTGAATTTGGTGCATGTCGGGCTGGCCCATTCGTGTCCCGGTGGGTGTACGTCCTTTCGTGTTCTAAATTTTCTAGCCGTTTGTTGTATAGTTTATTTTTTTTTTGTAAATAATTGTTCCTTTCTTTGCTAGTGACTTATTTTCTGAAATATTTGTGTGTGGCGAATTCATTTCTTTTTGTGCTTGTGATTTGTGTGTTATACATGTATTTGGTTCCAATTTTTTATTTGAACTCATTTTCAGAACAAGTGAGAAGATTTTGAGCGAGACATCCTGAAGGATCTTGGCGCCCACCATTGTTCGATAATTGTAAGCTAATGACAAGAGGATCTTTTTGTCCATTGTTACTAAGAACAAACAATTGATTTGTAATTTTGTTTACAGAATTGCGAAAAGAGCAAAAAGGGACACTGGAAAACGCCAAGATATAATCTTTCTAAGTTTCAGGAGTTTCAAGATTTCTAGAGACTGTACTATGTCGGTTGTTATAGTACAAGAGAAATGAACAAAGTTAGTCTGAAAGTGATGTACGAAGGATCCTTTGTCTTCATTTTGTAGTATTTTTATTTTATTTATTTTGTTGCACGTGTCATCATTGGGAACTGGAAGCGAACAAATCTCTTTGGCGCTGGCAAACTTAAGATTTTATAATTAGACGAATGCTAATTCTGTTCTGTTTACTGGGCTAGTTTGAGATATCTCTTTTAAGACACCATGCTCGAAAATAGTAAGATGGTACAATACTTCATACTGAAGGGATCCGGTCCGCGCAGTAATTTTGAAACTTCGAATGTGTCTGAATCCTGATTATCTCCCTTGGATCGAAACATGCAGTAATCTACAGTTGTCGAGTTGTGACATTGTGTTACAAGAGTGACGTCCCTTCATGTACCTGACCCGCCGGCAGACGAAAGGGTGGGGCAGTTCACTTGCAACTGCATGGACTAAAGAAAACTGATCTTGAATACATACATTTTAATTCCGATTTATTTGAACTTCTTGATATGGAAGGTGAAGATATGGATATTCTCTATAGTCAATATATAGAATATGCCCCACCGTTTGATCCGCCGACTCTTGTGATGCAACGTCACAACTCGAAATACCGTATTAATTTGAAGCGTAACTTGGATTTTCGAATCAGACCATAAAAGGTATCTTGCGCAACTAGGCCCCATGTGGGACCTGTGTACCAAATTTCAGAAAGATCCATGAAATATTTCCTGAGAATTCACGATAACAATGTTTCAAGGGGAAATTCAAGATAGCCACCTGGCGGCCATATTGGATTTTCGAATCGGACCAAGAAAGTTATCTTGCACAACTGGGCCATAAGGGGAATCTGTGTACCAAATTTAAGGAAGATCCATGCAGTACTTCTTGAGAAATCACGATAAAGTTTCATTGGGAAATCCAAGAAACTGGTGGCCATATTGGATTTTTGAATCGAACCAAAAAAGGTATTTTGCACAACTAGACCCCAAGGGGAACCTATGTACCAAATTTGAGAAAGATCCCTGCAGTACTTCTTCATTGCTATTTTTTCTCATGTTCATTAGGGTAGGAATGTACAATTATTGTCTGTAAATATTTTTTGGATCGAGAGGCTTTTTCTGGACTAGTTTCCCGTTTATTTTGGCGGAAAAACTCCAAATTTCTTGTTCTGTTCTTGGTAACATTTCTCGGGAACAATTCAATTTGGCTTTTGAATTTGGTGCATGTCGGGCTGGCCCATTCGTGTCCCGGTGGGTGTACGTCCTTTCGTGTTCTAAATTTTCTAGCCGTTTGTTGTATAGTTTATTTTTTTTTTGTAAATAATTGTTCCTTTCTTTGCTAGTGACTTATTTTCTGAAATATTTGTGTGTGGCGAATTCATTTCTTTTTGTGCTTGTGATTTGTGTGTTATACATGTATTTGGTTCCAATTTTTTTTATTTGAACTCATTTCAGAACAAGTGAGAAGATTTTGAACGAGAGATCCTGAAGGATCTTGGCGCCCACCATTGTCCGATAATTGTAAGCTAATGACAAGAGGATCTTTTTGTCCATTGTTACTAAGAACAAACAATTGATTTGTAATTTTGTTTACAGAATTGCGAAAAAGAGCGAAAAAGGGACACTGGAAAACGCCAAGATATAATCTTTGTAAGTTTCAGGAGTTTCAAGATTTCTAGAAACTACTTATGTCGGTTGTTATAGTACAAGAGAAATGAACAAAGTTAGTCTGAAAGTGAATGTACATGTACGAAGGATCCTTTGTCTTCGTTTTGTAGTATTTTTATTTTATTTATTTTTTTGCACGTGTCATCATTGGGTACTGGAAGCGAAGACAAATCTCTTTGGCGCTTTGGCAAACTTAAGATTTTATAATTAGGAACGAATGCTAATTCTGTTCTGTTTACTGGGCTAGTTTGAGATATCTCTTTTAAGATACCATGCTCGAAAGTAGTAAGATGGCACAATACTTAATACTGAAGGGATCCGGTCGCGCAGTAATGTTGAAACTTCGAAAGTGTCTGAATCCTGATTATCTCCCTTGGATCGAAACATGCAGTAATCTACAGTTGTCGAGTTATGACATTGTGTCACAAGAGTGACGTCCCTTCATGTACCTGACCCGCCGGCAGACGAAAGGGTGGAGCAGTTCACTTGCAACAGCATGGACTAAAGAAAACTGATTTAAAATTTGAAGAAATACATTTTAATTCCGATTTATTTGAACTCCTTGATATGGAAGGTGAAGATATGGATATTCTCTATAGTCAATATATAGAATATGCCCCACCGTTTGATCCGCCGACTCTTGTGATGCAACGTCACAACTCGAAATACCGTATTAATTTGAAGCGTAACTTGGATTTTCGGATCAGACCGTAAAAGGTATCTTGCGCAACTAGGCCCCATGTGGGACCTGTGTACCAAATTTCAGAAAGATCCATGAAATATTTCCTGAGAATTCACGATAACAATGTTTCAAGGGGAAATTCAAGATAGCCACCTGGCGGCCATATTGGATTTTCGAATCGGACCAAGAAAGTTATCTTGCACAACTGGGCCATAAGGGGAATCTGTGTACCAAATTTAAGGAAGATCCATGCAGTACTTCTTGAGAAATCACGATAAAGTTTCATTGGGAAATCCAAGATGGGCGCCTGGTGGCCATATTGGATTTTTGAATCGAACCAAAAAAGGTATTTTGCACAACTAGACCCCAAGGGGAACCTATGTACCAAATTTGAGAAAGATCCCTGCAGTACTTCCTGAGAAATCATGATAACAATGTTACATGGGAAAATCCAATATGGCCGCCTGATGGACGTATTGGATTTTGGAATTGGACCAGAAAAGGTATCCTGCACAACTGGACCACAAGGGGAACCTGTGTACCAAATTTGAGAAAGATCCGGGCTTTACTTCCTGAGAAATCACGATAACAGAGTTTCACGAGGAATCTAAGATGGCCGCCTAGTGGCCATATTGGATTTTCATGGGGAAATCCAAGATGGCTGCCTGGTGGCCATATTGGATTTTCGAATCGAACCAGAATAGGTATCTTGCACAACTAGACACCAAGGGGAACCTGTGTACCAAATTTGAGAAAGATCCATGCAGTAGTTCCTGAGAAATCGCGATAACAAGGTTTCATGGGGAAATCCAAGATGGCTGCCTGGTGGCCATATTGGATTTTCGAATCGGACCAAAAAAGGTATCTTGAACAACTAGACTCCAACGGGAACCTGTGTACCAAATTTGAGAAAGATCCATGCAGTAGTTCCTGAGAAATCGCGATAACAAGGTTTCATGGGGAAATCCAAGATGGCTGCCTGGTGGCCATATTGGATTTTCGAATCGGATCAGAAAAGGTTTCTTGCACAACTAGACCTCAAGGGGAACCTGTGTACCAAATTTGAGAAAGATCCATGCAGTAGTTCCTGAGAAATCGCGATAACAAGGTTTCATGGGGAAATCCAAAATGGCTGCCTGGTGGCCATATTGGATTTTCGAATCAGACCAGAAAAGGTATCTTGCACAACTAGACCCCAAGGGGAACCGGTGTACCAAATTTGAGAAAAATCCATGCAGTAGTTCCTGAGAAATCGCGATAAGGTTTCATGGGGAAATCCAAGATGGCTGCCTGTTGGCCATATTGGATTTTCGAATCAGACCAGAAAAGGTATCTTGCACAACTAGACCCCAAGGGGAACCTGTGTACCAAATTTGAGAAAGATCCATGCAGTAGTTCCTGAGAAATCGCGATAACAAGGTTTCATGAGGAAATCCAAGATGGCTGCCTGGTGGCCATATTGGATTTTCGAATCGGACCAGAAAAGGTATCTTGCACAACTAGACCCCGAGGGGAACCTGTGTACCAAATTTGAGAAAGATCGATACAGTAGTTCCTGAGAAATCGCGATAACAAGGTTTCATGGGGAAACCCAAGATGGCTGCCTGGTGGCCATATTGGATTTTCGAATCGGACCAAAAAAGGTTTCTTACACAACTAGACCCCAAGGGGAACCTGTGTACCAAATTTAAGAAAGATCCATGCAGTAGTTCCTGAGAAATCGCGATAACAAGGTTTGATGGGGGAAATCCAAGATGGCTGCCTGGTGGCCATATTGGATTTTCGAATCGGACCAGAAAAGGTATCTTGCAACTAGATCCCACGGGGAACCTGTGTACCAAATTCGAGAAAGATCCATGAAGTAGTTCCTGAGAAATCGCGATAACAAGGTTTCACGGGGAAATCAAAGATGGCTGCCTCGTGGCCATATTGAATTTCCGAATCGGACTAAAAAGGTTTCTTGCACAACTAGACCCCAAGGGGAACCTGTGTACCAAATTTGAGAAAGATCCATGCAGTAGTTCCTGAGAAATCGCGATAACAAGGTTTCATGGGGAAATCCAAGATGGCTGCCTGGTGGCCATATTGGATTTTCGAATCGGACCAGAAAAGGTATCTTGCACAACCAGACCCCAAGGGGAACCTGTGTACCAAATTTGAGAAAGATCCATGAAGTAGTTCCTGAGAAATCGCGATAACAAGATTTCATGGGGAAATCCAAGATGGCTGCCCGGTGGCCATATTTGATTTTCGAATCGGACGAGAAAAGGTATCTTGCACAACTAGACCCCAAGGGGAACCTGTGTACCAAATTTGAGAAAGATCCATGCAGTAGTTCCTGAGAAATCGCGATAACAAGAATTGTTTACGGACGGACGACGGACCACGGACGAAAAGCGATTTGAACAGCCCACCATCTGGTGATGGTGGGCTAAAAATTCAGGCGGTTTCATCATTTATAGTTTTTGTTGTTTCTTTTTTTTGTATTTTTTTTTCCGCTAAATACTTTATCGAATCAACGTAGATGAATTAACCCTTCTCCTGCGTTTCGACTTATTAACCCTTCAATAGTAACGGTTGGTTATTCTAGCGCACAGCGAGGAGTTAATTCATAGCATTTTTTTTTTTTTGCATTCTGAATTCCTGTTCAGCGTGTTACACACAGGCCTCCTATTTTGGTTCTAACAATCTTGAATTTACATTTTTGCTATCCTGACTTCGTGAAATTTTGAAATTCAGATTTCTGTTGCAGTATTCCTGATATAGTAATCGGTTTACTCTCCGTGTAGTACGCCTACTTCGTAAAGGTAAAGATACAACGTTTAGACACCTTTCGGATTATTTACATTTTCTTTTCTGGTGGGCTCAGTCGTGGCCTATGATGATTTAACATCTATCTGACAGGATATTATTTCTTGTTAATGTTGTGCCAATGTTTGGCGTCCTGAGGCCGATTTCTTCAACATTTCTACCATTTGTGGAAATTTTTAGTGTAAATAATATCTTTAAACTTGTCCAAAAATCATAACGATGAAGATCATTTAAGTTTTTCATCAAGTGTATGTGTGTATATGTTCAGATTCGACTAGTGTTGACAAAAACTGCCGGCTCAACACATTATTTGTCTTGCCTTGTTAGGGATTTTCCTGTATGTGTTTGACCCCAAAAACCATGTTCGCTCATAGTGTTCGTATCATATCATTCATAATTATGAGGGAAGGGATATATCAGAACAGTCTTATCAAATTGGTATATCCGGATATTCATATGAAATTGATGCCCAAGCTTTTCAAAATATTCGAACTTCGCTTAAAAATTGGTGTGGTAGCACACATGTAATTGGCGACCTTCCGGCCGGCCAAGCATCCTACAAATTTATCAGGGCATGTAAGGGGTACTGGCTCATTCACACAGATACCAGACGCTCTTCTTTTAAGAGAATTCTATCGGATAGATAATGTTCCAAGAGTACAGGATGTACCTTTCTTTTGCCCCAAACTAAACAAAAGTAATTGGGAAGGGAAGGCGGGATGGTTAAAACCCGATTTTGGGTATGAAAATGAGAACGCTCTTGGCTGGCGTGACGCAACATCTTCATGCTCCATGTGACTGTTCCAGAACACGAGGTGAAGAACATGTTCAATTTCGTGACAATTCGAGCGTACATTCCCGTAGACAAGCTCGCGAACATGCAATGCAGGGCTTCGTGTTTAGCGCGAGTGATAGATCACCTGCACGCAAACACTCGCGTAAATTCATGTCACGAGAGTGATTTTAGCTCACGTAAACTGTCATATTTTATATTGTTTATATTGCAATCACTCGCCTGACTTTCAAATACCCTCTCCTGAATATTTTGACGTGAGCTGTTTTTAGCTCGCGCACTAATTCTAAACACGAAGCCCTGCAATGTCGTGGTGGTTCACCTGACCGCTCTTTCTGGCGCGATGGTGAATCCACCAGGTGTCTCAATAGTTCGCGTGACCATTCCTCTGGAACAAATCGCGAACATTTGCGACATCACGACAACTCGCGCGAACATTTGCGACATCGCGACAGCTCTCGCGAACATAATCGCAAGCGAAATCGCGATGCTTCCATTGATCAGGACGGCAAGCATGACGGTTTCACTCAAAATTGTAATTCTTCGCGAGAAAGTATCAATCGCCATGAGCAGGGCTCCGCGCGATATCGCCGGCCATTTCACCATACATCAAGTGATCGGCTTAGGGATAACCGTGAATGCGGTTTGTCACAAAGCAAGCCGTATCGTCACTGTGATACTGCATGTAAGTCTGTGTACGGTTATGTATCAAATAGTGATCGCGAGGGTGACTGGTATCGCGACGTATCACGTAACCTGTCGCGGGACGGACCAGACCATGACCACGACTGCCATCTTTATGGGTCACATGACGAACATGATGAATTGCGTAGCGAGCTAGACCGTGACTGGTATCGTGATGAGTCACGTGACAAACGTGACGGATGGCGTGATGAAAGTGAAGAATTTCATCCAAAAAGACAGAGCCATTACTTAAATGATATTGGGCGCTGTGACGGTTTGCTTGACCGGCGTCACGAATCCCCACGACAGCGGCATATTAGTTATTCGCGTGATGGGCGTCGCGAATATTCAAAAGAACGATTGCGTGATAATTTGACTAAACGGTCATGTGACTTTACACGCGACGATGTTGAACCGAGTGAGTATTCGCTTGATCAAATATGTGATGATCTACGTGATCGAAATATTGGATCACATGGACATTTGGACTATCCTCGTGATGTTCCTGAGAGAAAACTAGAACAAGAGTCTGGTCATGCACCTTCGGGTTTCATCGGATACGCGAACAAAGTTCATACATAATTCTCAAGAGACCACGCGTAACTACGACATGCATTCGTCCACTGTGCATGACGCAGACGGTACGTATTCTTTCACATGGACAATGTGATCGGGAATTGAGGATGTGTTTGACACTCCTTAATAAATCTCCGGTGCATTCAATCGACATTGATCGCAGTTCTGATGATCGTTATCTTACGATACAGTGTATCAAACAAAAAATGACTCTGATGGTTGAGAAAATGCGTGATCTTCAGAATTCGATGGCTACTGTAATTGCCCCGGTTCACGCAGTTTCTCCACGAAACGTGATGAGAATCGACCCTTGACGGTTCCTGCCGCGCCGGGTTTTGAAGTGAAGGTTAGTCCTGACTTGTCGGGCGTGACGTCAACCTGTGAGAGTAGAATTATAAATCAGAATATGAAAGGTCACTCGGTTTCTCCGGAATCCGCATGTGATCGCTCAACTCTCGAGATTGGCACATGCATTTCTTCCTTACGCAAACTACTAGATTACTCGAGAATGAAACTTTAAACATTGTCGAACGTAAAACCTCAGCTGTTGTTCGAAATGACAATTCCACGTCAGCTGATGTTAATAAAACAAGAGTTTCACAAACGACTAAGTTGTATTTCGACAGAGATATATACTCAACTTGTGCAATCTGACGGTACACTAGTTGACTTGCCGACACAACGTAATATTGACACTCCTGTCTCAGAAACCGACACTTCTGGCTCAGAAACCGACTATTCACAAAAGAGCGAACTTTACACCCGTGAACGATCGGGGTATGACACCCGATACTTCACGGAGACGCGATATTGGGCTAAACCAGAGGTCAATTTCGTCGAACAGGATTTGAAGTCTGATCGCGAGTTACATCAGAGTACTCGGGATAAACTGATCCCGAGCCTTTCAGCTGCACAACGTTTGGAAAGGTGTGTAAATAGCGCATCTTCCCATATTAAAGTTGTTCATCAATCACTAGAATTTTTGACCCCCGAATCAATGGAAAAAGTGAGTACAGACAAACCAAACAATGTAAATCTGAGAGATGCTGGGAATTCTGAGCAGCAATTTTTGGAATCGCGTGACCGAAATCCTTTTCCATGCACCTATCATGTGACGGGGATGGTGAAACTTTAGTCACGGTTCCCTTAACTCCAGTGCCAAACGCTCTTCCCGCTCCGCTGGAACGTTGCCTACGCCCTGAAGTTAGGGACGCCTGTGACGTAACGTCAGTCGTGGCGTGGAGTGTCCTGTGGTTTGTAGCAGGAAATCTTCTGTGGTTTGTGGTGTGTAACCTCCTATACCTGATGTTACTCAGTTTATGGTATGCGATGTGTATCATGAGCGTGTACTTGCTTTCTCGTTTTCTAGAATTATGTTTTAGATTGACAAAGCAAGTGACAGAATGGATCCTGGTCGGTATGGTTGATCGACACGGGAGAACTGGCAACTATTCGAACGAAGAGAATGCTACTTTACTGAAATTTCAGGGGCTCCATTGGGTGAGCTCATCCAGTGGTTGTCACTCTGCACTGAAATTTATTGTAAACTGCATCGAAAAACAACGGTGTGTTTTGACGTGTGGCTCTGTCCCTGGGGACTCGGCCCGGCGTCAACGTAACTTTCTATGCCTGACCATATTTGGTTTTACTCTGATTCAGATTGAGTGGTATACAAAACGCCCCATGTTACGTACTGGTTCTAGTCAATCAGTGGCCTGGGTGGAGTGTATTATACTCTTTCAATTTGATCTTGAACTGGATCACGTGGTTTTAGTCCATTCTAACGTCGGGGCATTGGCAGATGTCATGACTGAGAGGAGAGCATTCCGACATCCTCGTGTCACTTCGGATTCTCTCGGTGCTTCTAACTTGCTGCCGTTCCGAAGAACATCAAATCATTCAAGTGTGGAGTATACACTACGCAAACAATTTCAGATGTCTTTGTAAATTGTTTCGAAAACATCCAGATAAACGAAACAAAATATCTGAAATGGAATCTGTATTTTGGAATTAATGGATTGACTTCATAATCTAGGTCAAAAAGAATTCCTCAGTTGATTTTTTATCATTTCCATATGTTCAGATACTTGAATTCGCGTGTATGTGTTTGTACATGAAGTGAGGCGCTCTACGGGCCAAAACGCATACCTGTACCCTTGACATAATAGGAAACACATAGATTTTTTTTCTTTACATATTTTTTCAGGAAACAAGTTTGTAATGATATACTGCTTTAGACTCATACGTGGGTTCATAGATTATAGAACTTTGAGGTATGCTCCACGTTAATTTTTGCTCAAGTTATTATGCCATCATTGTTTGGTATATTGATAGGGCCTCTATGTTTTTGTTTGCCGTAACATCATCTGTTCTCCATGACGTAACGTCATAACGTCACACGCCAATGTTTAATACGTCGCCTTTTTCATGACACCTAGCCTCCGTGGTAATTTGTAAACAATATTGTGAATATCTCTACATAACATTCGGTCATCCATGGAAAATGCATAAATATTTGAACAATCTGTATATTTACTAGCAATTTTGATGAAATTCAACAGATCATTTGATGAAGGCTCTCATGAAAGTTAAAAATCTTGTGCATTAAATATGTTTATGTGGAGTGTAGCTCAGAACTTTGTGTATTTCTATAATGTTTGTATTTGTTCCAGTTTGAGAAAGTTAATGTTTCCTTTATCTGATTCAGGGAACCTCATGAATGTCTCCAATTCAGGAAACATTGGCATTTGGATGAACCAAGGTTTCCATTGTAGGAAACCATCAACTTAAGACTGGAATACATGTACATGTATCTTTGACTATAAAGGAAGGCTACTACACTAGACACTTACAATGCCATAACATGATTGTAGTAAGCTATCTTTGTGCAGATGCTCATTGAGCAGAGGATTGCAGGAATGCAGAATCTTTTTTCCTGATTTCGAAAGCTTTTTGAATGTCTCCAATTCAGGAAATATTCACATTGGGCAAACCAAGGTTTCCATTTTAGGAAACCTTGCGGGCAATATAAATGTACATTGTATGTGAAACAAATGTTTAGTTATCTAGACAACAGCAAAACTGACTTTCCTTAATATTATGTTTCAGAAAACGTATTTGTAATGGTTTGGGAAAAGTTGCAATTTATGTAAACAGATGCTTATGTATTCAGATAATAGGAAACATCAGAGTTTTTCCTGAATATTATTTTTTCAGAAAATATGTTTGTAATGGTTCCAGTTTGATGAATGTTTCTACTGTGTACATGTATGTTTCCTGTTCAGGAAATATTACAAATGTTTCCAGTTTTGGAAAAATAACAAATGTTTCCTGTTTTGGAAACCTGACCAATGTTACTGATCTAGGAAACTTTTGGAAAGTTTCCAATTCAGGAAACATTTGCATCTGGGCGAGCCAAGGTTTCCATTTTAGGAAACCATTGTATTAAAACTGAAATATCTCCGACTAACGAAGGCTAACGAGCAAGACACTTATCGTGCCATAACAAGGTCGTAGTAAGGTATCTTTGTGTGGATGGTCATTGTGCAGAGCAGTGCAGGAACCGAGAAAATTTGGATCAAAATTTTATTCTCGTATTATTTGCCCAATTACAATCACAAAGAACATTTTTTTATTATCTATCATGTAATAGCACTAAACCTGCCTATTTAGATCACAACTGGGTAAACTGTTTGTGTTTTTAGCAATTTATGAATCAAAACTTAAATTTTCCTGTTCAGGAAATAGGTTTCCTGATTTGGAAACAAATTGCCAGAATGGGCGATAGGTTACTCATTTAGGAGTTGGCCCGGACTGCTTGAAGTCTAATGCTCCAGCCTCCTCTGTTGTGATAGGGAAGAGGAATGGGGATGTTCGTTATCTTAAAAACGATTAAATTTTAGGTTAGTCCAGTTAAATCTCAGGAATGGAGATCCTTTTTAAAAAGAGCACGACTTTTAGGTTAGTCTTGTGAAGGCCAAATTTAAGTGTTGAAACGTTTTACTCTATTTCTGTTAAGCCAAAGGAAAACTAGATTTCGTACTCCAATATTAAAGTCTTGCCCAGGGGTTCCGTGACCTGAGGGTCGAACTTTTCGTTTCTGTGTATGTACGACTCGCATGCCCGAAAATCTTGTCTAATATATTGGACATTCTCTCTATTTTTGGGGACGGTTTCCTGACTGGTTACCCATCCGAACTGAATATGAAGGAGATTGCCGAACATATTCATTTCGTACAGAATGAGTGTTAAGGAAAGAGTAAAGAATATTATGGACTTTTTTACGGGCACTTTATTTTAATGGAACAAATCGAAACACTGTGGACAAATTCCTGACGTAATGGATGCCAAGATACACTTGGATCTCGCTCGTACAGCAGGGGTTCTTGCCTGGGAATGTGAGCGATATCCAAGGTGATATGAAGTTTCTTGTGGATTGGCCGTCCGTATCTCCATCGTAACCGATTTTTGCTGGAAGGCATATTGTGCTTTGTAGTCGATAAATGTCGATCGAACGATTCCAGTTGGGGTTTGTCTTAAAATGGCGATATAGCTCGCTTCTAAAAAAACGGGAAGGATGTTGTAGTGACACCCTCGGGTGTATGTATGGAATGTACTCGCTAGACCGCTTTCGATAGCCAGTTGTGAATTATCCTTTATCTACCTATATATGGAAAGTAGACTCGTCCATTCCTGCACTTAGCGTCTGCGCACTGTCCGACCAGTGCTGTCAGTATGAAGGAAATACGTGAGATATTGAACTGAGCTTACCGAGAAAAGACGTGGATCAAAGTTTACCTGTGTAAATGTTTGGTGCGCATTATTCATGGGTAAGAATTAACTTACTCAAACTTGAAGAGTATTTCTAAATAACTGGTTTAGGAAACCTCTTCACTATGTTCACCTAGGTAACCTGTTTGATTGACGGCATCTAATTAACGTAATCCTTTGAAAAAGAAACATGAGATTGATCTAATCAAAACCCCTCGGCTTTCCCCAAGTGATTGAGACCCACGTGTAGTGTGAATTGGGGAAGAGATAGTTCTATGTGGAATGATCAAGATATACCGGTAGCTGGTTACATTCAGGCATATAGGACAGAAATAGAAAAATTATATATCTGTAAAGGGGCATAACTTTGTAAAATATGGGTCAAAGGAAGCCACTTTCGATAGGCGTCAGACTTAGCACTCTGTAAAATGAGAACTGAGACGAATAAGCTGTACCGAACACGGATCTGCAAATATAACTTGTACACTCAGCTACAGATAACAAAATCGGAGATTATTACATCAGAAAGGGGCATAACTCCATGAGCCAAGGCGAGTAATCCTTTGTTGGCTTGTAGAATACAACAATATAAATAAGTTTCCAAAATACAGTAGCTATATACCGAACACAGTTCCGCAGATATAGTTGGTTTTATTCAAGCAAATAGGACAGAAATAGAAATCAATATATCAGTAAAAGGGCATAACTCTGTAAAGTATGGGCTGAGGGGAGCCACTTTCGATAGGCATCTGACTTAGCACTAATGTAAAATAAGAACCGAGACGAATAAGCTGTAACCATTCACGGATCTGCAGATATAACTTGTACATTCAACTACAGATAACAAAATCGGAGATTATTACATCCGAAAGGGGCATAACTCCATAAACCGAGGCAAATAATTCTGTGTTGGCTTGTAGAATACAGCAATATAAATAAGTTTCCAAAACCGAACACAGTTCTGCAGATATAGTTGGTTACATTCAGGCATATAGGACAGAAATAGAAATTAATATATCTGTAAAGGGGAATAACTCTGAAAAATATGGGCCGAGGGGAGCCACTTTCGAAAGGCGTCTGACTTCACTCTGTGAAATAAGAACCGACACGAATAAGCTCTACCGAACACAGATCTACAGATATAACTTGTACATTCAGCTACTAATAACAAAATCGGAGATTATTACATCCGAAAGGGGCATAATTCCATAAGCCGAGGCGAGTAATCCTTTGTTTGCTTGTAGAATACAACAATATAAATAAGCTTCCAAAATATAGTAGCTATACCGAACACAGTTCTGCAGATATAGCTGGTTACATTCAGGCATATAGTACAGAAATAGAAATTAATATATCTGTAAAGGGGCAGAACTCTGTAAAATATGGGCCAAGGGAAGCCACTTTCGATAGACATCTGACTTAGCACTAGATAAATAAGTGTTGAAAATATGGTGGTTGTGTCTCAAGTAGTTTTGCCTAAAATGCGGTAACGGACGGACGGACGTACATGGCGACGACAATAAAAAATGAAAATAAACACATTATTTTATCATAAAATTCATGTCTTTACTACTTTCTGTTTATTCCCAATCCCATAAGAACTCTGTATTATTGTATTAAAAGATGAACTGGGGTCAAATAGCCCACCGAGTTTACTAAATTCCACCAGAATATAAATTTCCATCTATCTATCTGTACTTAAACATTGAACAACGGTTATGTGTAACCCGGCAGGTTGCCATTTTGGGTTTTGTCAATAACATGCAGCTTCGCATAAAGATCGAGCCCTTCAGGTTGCACATCACTGGCAATGGCAATACATAATGTTATAAAAATTTGACTTCTTTGTCAGTGATGTTGAAGTTGGATTGAAAGATGAACTATATTATAAAACTTGAAATAAAGATTACCTTTTTTTCCAAAAGTAAGCTTATACATGTCATTATGAATACATGTACAATTGAAATTTGGTCTGAGATGTGGGTGTGAAATGCCTGAACAAATATGGTTCGTGCAAAAGCTTTAGGTTAAATCATGATGTGGAATGGGATTCGATACCAAAATTGAAGGAAATGGTGTCCTTCATTAAAGGCGACACAAAATTCCAAACCACCAGGGGCTCGGTACTGCGGGATTCCCCCCCGCCGGTTATTTAATATTGTACTTCTGAAATAAAATAATGTCATTAAACTATTAGTAATTACTATAAAGGAATATATTGTAGTTGATTTGACGTGTTTGTGTATATACAATGTACACTGCATCTTCTACCTCCTGGTTAGTATCACATATAAGAGATATAAAATTAGAAATTGAAATATGAGGGTATGGGGTCGGGCGAAGTGTAAGTTAGGAGATAGAGGGTGGGCATCGGTGCCCCATGCCTCATGCTCCCCAACGGTAGTGGATGGGTTGAATAAGTGTAGCATGATGTAAGCTCCTGGACTATACGAAGCATAGCTTACATGTAGGAGACTTAACCGGACACCAACACCGACACTTTCCCCCTCTCTCTCCCAATACCTCGCCTACTTAGTATACGGCGAGCTAAAAATGTAGCCAACATAAAACATTAAGTCCAAAAGAAGTCAAAATTATTCTAAGTCCAGCCTAAACAAAAAACATTAACCTTCCAGCTTGAGACTAACGTTGTGCTAAACATAAAAACTTAACCGCACACCGACGCCGACACTTCCCCCCTCCCCCCCTCTCCCAATACCTCGCCTACTTCGTATACGGTGAGCTAAAAATGTAGAAACGAGAGATTACATATGGATAGCTTCTTGAAAAATGATAAACCTGCTTGAATTCTGTAGATTTATCATCCATAAATCATGATAGATTTAGATTAAAAATGTCACGAATTATCAAAAGTTTTTCGGAATTATTAACCTTTCGTTGCATAACAACAACAACAACGTGCGCTTGTATTCATCACTCTTGTCCACCAACAATCGGTCAATGCATGGTTGACGAACATCTTCTGAAGCACTTTTTTATAACATCATGGGTCTTTTGTGCCTTCAAAATCTCTTTAATTCTTCCGTCTTTAGTGATTCTAAAAGATAGTGCCACGGCACTGTAGCTCATCTGTCTGTAACTGGAGAAAGTAGCTGTGAGAAATTTTTACTAAAGAACTGCAATAGATGTGTTTCTAACTTGTGTTGTCCCCCCTGAACACTAAATGATCCATGCAGTTATTTCCCGAGATTTCATGATAAAGTTTCATGGGAAATCCAACATGCGGCCATACCTGATTTTCGAAATGGACCAAAAAAGGTATCTTGCATAACTGGACCACAAAGGGAACCTGTGTATCAACATCCATGCAGTAATATCCTGAGAATTCATGATAAACAACATTTCATGGGGAAATCAAAGATGTGGCCATATTTGAGAAAGATAAATGCAGTAGTTCCTGAGAAATCGTGATAACAATGTTTCATGGGGAAATCCAAGATGGCCGCCTGGTGGCCATATTGGATTTCTGAATCAGAGCAGAAACGGTATCTTGCACAACTAGACCCCAAGGGGAACCTGTGTATCAAATCTGAGAAGGATCCATGCAGTACTTCCTGATAAATCACGATAACAAAGTTTCATAGGGAAATCCAAGATGGCCACCTGGTGGCCATATTGGATGTTCGAATCAGAGCAGAAAAGGTAACTTGCACAACTAGACCCCGAGGGGAACCTCTGTACCAAATTTGAGGAATATCCATGCAGTAGTTCCTGAGAAATCGCAATAACAATGTTTCATGGGGAAATCCAAGATGGCCGCCTGGTGGCCATATTGGATTTATGAACCAGACCACAAAAGGTATCTTGCACAACTAGACCCCAAGGGGAACCTCTGTACCAAATTTGAGAAAGATCAATGCAGTAGTTCCTGAGAAATCGCGATAACAATGTTTCATCGGGAAATCCAAGATGGCCGCCTGGTGGCCATATTGGATTTTTGAATCAGACCACAAAAGGTATCTTGCACAACTAGACCCCAAGAAGAACCTGTGTACCAAATTTGAGAAAGATCCATGCAGTAGTTACCAAAAAATAATGATGACAAGATTTCACTGGCAAATTCAAGATGGCCGCCATGGCAGCCATATTTAAAATCGTATCGACACGGCATGAACAAATTCTGGTGTACTCATTGCGGGGAACATGCATGCCAAGTTTCAGCTTAATCGGGCAAGCGGTTTCAGAGAAGAAGATGTTTACGCACGACGGACGACGCACGATCCGCACGACGGACGACGGGCGACGGACAATCAGGCCATGACATAAGCCCATCGGGCCTTCGGCCCAGATGAGCTAAAAATACTTTCTGTTTCATTGTTTTAGATTATGGTACTGTCAAAGTTCCGATCACGTGCTCGACGTTTGAGAGGTACGAGTTTGCTCACGCAGCACAAGATATACAATCGCCGATTCTATTGGTCAATTCAGTTAAAAGCCGTCCTTTGATTGGATTTCGTAGTCATAGTTATGTCCCTTGCGGAAGTTGGAGATGTACTCATCTTGTTACATGCGATAACAACAACATGCGGTTGCGACACGGTAATTATCTCTTTCATCAGGACACCGGAATTCACTTGAACTGGAGACCCGATCATTTTTCTTGAACATATTAAAGATTTTAACCTTTATTACTACATTTCCACGCCAGGTGAACGATATGCATTACTTTGGGTAACCTGTTTTAGGTCTCCTAAAAATTCGCTTGGGCGACCGCCAGGCAAACGCGTTCGACTGTTCGCCATAACAGCACAAGCCTGTCATATAATCATGAGAATAGAGATGATGGAGATACATGTTCATATAATCAAGATAATAGAGATGATGGAGATACATGTTTATATAATCATGAGAATAGAGATTATGGAGATACATGTTCATATAATCAAGACAATAGAGATGATGGAGATACATGTTCATATAATCAAGATAATAGAGATGATGGAGATACATGTTTATATAATCAAGACAATAGAAATGATGGAGATACATGTCCATATAATCATGAGAATAGAGATGATGGAGATACATGTTCATATAATCAAGAGAATAGAGATGATGGAGATACATGTTTATATAATCAAGACAATAGAGATGATGGAGATACATGTCCATATAATCAAGACAATAGAGATGATTGAGATAAATGTTCATATAATCAAGACAATAGAGATGATGGAGATACATGTTCACATCATTACGAAGATAGAAATGATGGAGATACATGTTCATATAATCAAGACAATAGAGATGATGGAGATACATGTTCATATAATCAAGAGAATAGAGATGATGGAGATACATGTTTATATAATCAAGACAATAGAAATGATGGAGATACATGTCCATATAATCATGAGAATAGAGATGATGGAGATACATGTTCATATAATCAAGAGAATAGAGATGATGGAGATACATGTTTATATAATCAAGACAATAGAAATGATGGGAGATACATGTCCATATAATCATGAGAATAGAGATGATGGAGATACATGTTCATATAATCAAGAGAATAGAGATGATGGAGATACATGTTTATATAATCAAGACAATAGAGATGATGGAGATACATGTTCATATAAACAAGACAATAGAGATGATTGAGATAAATGTTCATATAATCAAGACAATAGAGATGATGGAGATACATGTTCACATCATTACGAAGATAGAAATGATGGAGATACATGTTCATATAATCATGAGAATAGAGATGATGGAGATACATGTTCATATAATCAAGAGAATAGAGATGATGGAGATACATGTTTATATAATCAAGACAATAGAGATGATGGAGATACATGTCCATATAATCAAGACAATAGAGATGATTGAGATAAATGTTCATATAATCAAGACAATAGAGATGATGGAGATACATGTTCACATCATTACGAAGATAGAAATGATGGAGATACATGTTCATATAATCAAGACAATAGAGATGATGGAGATACATGTTCATATAATCAAGAGAATAGAGATGATGGAGATACAAGATACATGTTCATATAATCATGAGAATAGAGATGATCGAGATACAGGTTCATGTTATCATGACAATAGAGATGACGGAGATGCATGTTCATATAATCATGAGAATAGAGATGATTGAGATACATGTACATGTTCATATAATCATGAGAATAGAGATGACGGAGATACATGTTCATATAATCATGAGAATAGAGATGATCGAGATACAGGTTCATGTTATCATGAGAATAGAGATGACGGAGATGCATGTTCATATAATCATGAGAATAGAGATGACGGAGATACATGTTAATATAATCATGAGAATAGAGATGACGGAGATACATGTTCATATAATCATGTCATGAGAATAGAGATGATGGAGATACATATTCATATAAAAATGATCGAGATACAGGTTCATGTAATCATGAGAATAGAGGTGATGGAGATACATGTTCATATAATCAAGAGAATAGAGATGACGGAGATACATGTTAATATAATCATGAGAATAGAGATGACGGAGATACATGTTAATATAATCATGAGAATAGAGATGACGGAGATACATGTTCATATAATCATGTCATGAGAATAGAGATGATGGAGATACATATTCATATAAAAATGATCGAGATACAGGTTCATGTTATCATGAGAATAGAGATGACGGAGATGCATGTTCATATAATCATGAGAATAGAGATGACGGAGATACATGTTAATATAATCATGAGAATAGAGATGATGGAGATACATGTTCATATAATCATGTCATGAGAATAGAGATGATGGAGATACATGTTCATATAATCATGAGAATAGAGATGATCGAGATACAGGTTCATGTTATCATGAGAATAGAGATGATGGAGATACATGTTCATATAATCATGAGAATAGAGATGATGGGGATACATGTTCATATAATCAAGATAATAGAGATGATGGAGATACATGTTCATATAATCAAGACAATAGAGATGATGGAGATACCTGTTCATATAATCATGAGAATAGAGATGATCGAGATACAGGTTCATGTTATCATGACAATAGAGATGACGGAGATACATGTTCATATAATCATGAGAATAGAGATGATTGAGATACATGTTCATATAATCATGAGAATAGAGATGATGGAGATACATGTTCATATAATCAAGAGAATAGAGATGATGGAGATACCTGTTCATATAATCATGAGAATAGAGATGATCGAGATACAGGTTCATGTTATCATGACAATAGAGATGACGGAGATACATGTTCATATAATCATGAGAATAGAGATGATTGAGATACATGTTCATATAATCATGAGAATAGAGATGATGGAGATACATGTTCATATAATCAAGAGAATAGAGATGATGGAGATACCTGTTCATATAATCATGAGAATAGAGATGATCGAGATACAGGTTCATGTTATCATGACAATAGAGATGACGGAGATACATGTTCATATAATCATGAGAATAGAGATGATTGAGATACATGTTCAT